>CAUYQV010093417.1:0-54698 GCA_963574575.1 Galagoides demidoff | reverse complement strand
CATCCCGGTGCAAGTGGTGCCCTCACTGCTGGCAGGTCACTGTCCCCCTGAAGACCCAAGTTCACAGTGGAAACTCTGCAGCCCTGGCGGCCAGAAGCCGCTTACTTTTGTCAGGGTAGTCGGAATGTAAGAGAATTGAATTAAGCAGCGGCGAGCTACGGTGCAGTGCGGACTCCTGTGCAGGGCCACCCGGCAAGGCCTGAGATAATACAGAGCAACAGGAGAGGGGGGCGCAGGAGGGGGCGCGGGTGCCGCAGACACTCGCTAATACGCAGCACCCGTGTCAGAACCAATACGGCGGCAAATACATCAAGATCGCAGTTACAGCTATTTCAGGAAATGTAATTCTATTAGAAGTTTTCCAATCTTTCCTCTCTTCTCCCTGGGTCTGCAGCCTTGCCTCCTCCTGCAAAACCCTCTCCTCTCCTGGGGACAGGGCAAGACGGGTAAATCATGTGGCCATCAGGCGGCGGTAAGTAAGCCGGGAGGTGCGTCCTCCCTCTGGGAGGTGCCCTCTAAGAGGCAGGGCCGGTGGGAGAGGGCCTACGGCTCATGCTCCCTCCCCGAGCCACTCGCTGGGCCTTTCTTTAGGGAGGGCCAGGCAGAGACAGGCCGGCTCCGCGCTGGGGACTGGACCTCTTACCCTAGCATTCTCTCCTCATGTTCACCCCCTTATTGTCACCAGACAAGGCGGTGACATTTCCCTAGAAGGACTCTATGTCACTGGAGCACTTCGGTGATCCTCTGGGAGGCCCATTCCCAACACCAAGCTCCACAGCAGGGATTCGGGGGGAGAGACTGGCACAATCTTTACTCCAAGAGAGCTCGGACCGACCTCTCCTCACGGGGCCTCACAGCAGCTGGTTTGCTCACTTAGGTAGGAATGTGCCCTGCTGGGTCTCCAAGCATGTGAACCGGCTCTGGTGGAGGATGAGGACAGTGGAACTATCCTGTGTGATCCTGCTGTGATCCCTGATGCCAAGCATACGCAAAGCCTATGACCTGTGCCACACAGAGCGCAGCCAGTGTGACCTGGGGCTTCGGACAGTAATATTGTCTGCTCATCAATCGTACCTAATGGACTTCACCACTGTGAGATGCCAAGAATCAGAGCACCATGGGGAGGGCAGCGTGGGGTTATGTGAGGCCTGGGGAAAGCCTTGGTGCTCTGCTTTCTGTTTTTCTGTCAACCTAAAACTTCTCTACAAAATAAAGTCTATAAATTTAAAACATACCAACATAGCCAGGAAAGTTAGACAGGCCCATTTCTTGGCTGGGAGGGGAGCTGGGCACCTCCCCTCTGAGCATGGTGGGGGACACAGCCCCAGGTCCTCTGTAGGTCCCAACCACATTGGCTAGAAACAGAAGCTCCCCAGGGTTTGCGGGGCCTCGCAGCAGCTGTCAGCAGGCAGAAGCTCACTCTGCACTGGGGACACCGTGTGGCCTTTCCAAGGCTGAGCATAGTGCTGGACCCCTGTGACCCCATCTGGGCATGAGAGAGACCACTAAGTCCAAGGACCCCACCAGGGGCTACATACCCCCCACCTCCAGTGGAGTCCCGCCCCTCATGTTCTCACAGGAGGGTCCCAAGGTCAAGGCTGGCTCAACACAGATGGGGGGAAGCAGGGAGCGCCCGTTAGCCCCCCCCCCCAAGGCCCACCCTGGGCATTCAGGAAGGAAGGGAGAAGGGAAACAGGACTTCCACGAGTTGTTAGATTCGGGGTCGGGGGTGATATATATAGTAACTGGTGTGTGAGCTCAGCTCCGGCTCTCAGCTGATTAGGCAGCAAGAGATGATTAGCTAATTGGGTAGAACATAATCAGGAATGGGACCAGCTCTTCCACTCTGCCTCAAAAAAGTGTTTCTGAACTTCACATAAAATCATTATGAGCACAAGACTAGGGCTTTTCAATAAATGATGCTGGGTCTGTAGGATCAATGTGCAGAAACAAAGATGAAACTTGAGAGCTATCTCATATCCTGTCAAGCACTAATCAGAAGTGGTTCCTAGACCCAACCGTGCAAAGTGAGGCCAAGATCACAGACAACACAGGGAACAGCCTCGCGACGTTGGGATAAGATTTTTTTTTTTTTTACACGGGACATAAAACACATGTCCCATAAAGCAAAAGACTAATAAATTAGCCTGTAAATTAAGAATTTATGCCTATCACAAGGTACTATTAAGCAAATGAAAAGGGTTGCCCAGTATGTATTGGGATGAGGTACTCACACACAACAGAACCAGCAGGGGACTCGGACCAGAATACAGGAAGAGCGTCTGCGAATTACCCAACAAAAGACCCAGGACCAAGAAACACAGCAGATGCTCCCTGCTGCCTAGGAAGGCTGAGAATCACATTCAATGTCATCATTCAGTAGAAAAGACCACATGAGCACCCCCGAGGAAGGCCACTGCAAGCCCAGGAGGCAGCTACAGTTAAAAAGGCCAACCACAGCTGGCGCTGGCAAGAGCCCAGGGCAAACGGAGAAGACGCACACTGCTGGCAGCTCGCTCCTCGGTGCGACCGCTCTGAGAAGGGCTTTGGCAGTGCCGCGGTGGCTGGCTCACGGCTCTGCTGCGTGTAGGTGTGCACTCCAGACAAATGAGTATGTATGGCCCCCAAAGACACACACAAGCGTGCTCACAGCAGCTGTGCCGGCAGAGCCCACGACTTCAGAGTAACCTCCACGCCTGTCTCTGCAGAGCACAGCCCACCACAGTACAGTCACACAGTGAAATCCACAGCACAGGGAAAATGTCAGCACTGCCACTGCACACCAGCACGGTGGCTCTCACAGCCAGACACAGAGAGGGGGCCCACGGCCAGGGGCTGTGTACGGAGGATGCACACAGCTGCCCTGCAGCGGCAGAGTGGGGCTCGGAGAGCCCTGACGGGGGCATGGGGGAGCGCGGGTCAGGCCAGAAGCCTCAGGTTTGTCCTTGCACCTTGGCCCCATGCCTGGATGGGTGTCTCCATTACATTTTTATAAAGAATAATCACCTACCTGGGATGTCCTAGTTCTAGTCAGACCCATAGTCTTTTCTGAACACGTCTCCACGGGCATGCTTGAGTGTTACACGGTACACAGATGTACTTCCCGAGGGTCTCCTCAAAGATGGCCTCATGGCAGGAGGGCCATCATTCCATGAGACAGGACGGGTTAACTCAGCCGTGGCTGGGAACATGTCCTCACATTACTCACCATCAGGGCCAAGTTCCAGGGAGACCAAGCAGCCCTCACCTAAGGCCCCACGGGTGTGTGGATTGTCAGGTAAGACCAATTCTTTCTCATCACAGATCTCAGCAATGTCAACATGATTTTTTTACTTCTTTATTAAGTTGAGGACTTTCAGCTTTTCATTTAAAAGAAGCACTTTACAGCTTCTCTTTGGAAGACCCTAATTACCAGCCTCACTACTCTTGAACCTGGGCCATGGGAGTGAACAGTGTGGTGAAGAGATGGCTCCTGAGTGCCTGGCAGGCAGGTGCCCACATGGCTGGGGATGCTGGACACAGGGTCACATGCTGGACGGGGCGGGCAGGATGGAGCACAATGGCATAAGATTCCCCCAAGCTGCTCAGAAGAGTATGTAATTTAACACATATAAATTGTTTCTGGAATTCTCTATTTAATATCTGTGGACTGTCATGGACTACAAGGAACTGAAACTACCAGGAGGGAAACCTCTGCAGTGCTCACTACTTAAAGAATATGCCTGCAATTCTGGTTTGCTACCAGCAGGTGGTGGCAGAGACTGAGTCAGTGGACAATGTGCCCTGGTGAGTCCCTGTTGGACGCCAGGTACCACCCTCTGTCTACAGGTGTACCCCCTCATCACCCAGGCTGAAGTTAGGAAGGCCCCTTGGCACCCAGAGGACTGGCCACTGGGGAGGTAACAGGGCAGTCAGACTCAACCCACACAGATGTGGGCCACTTAACCCCAGCATGTGTGACCCCTCAGCCCACTGGGGTTCCTCCAACTGTGTATGCTCCTGCTTGACATTCTGACAGTGCCCTGTTGACATATTCATAAATTGGAGGGGAATTAGCCCACCCTTCCCAATTATAAATAAAATCTTTGTTAAACCAACCAGCTCAACTATGAGCCAAAGACATTGAAAATAACAAAAAGTATCAGCTAAACCCAATAACAGCCACAGCCCAGCCCAGGGCCCAGCACCATCCCAAATCCTCAGGGAGCCCAGCATCCCTCCCCTGGCTTGCTGCGACCCTGGCCTTACTCCTGCCATGATGTCTGAATAATTAAAGGACTTTAGTCACCTCTGGGGGCATCTCTGCATGGGGGTCTCCCTCCTGTCACCCACAGCCTCACAGAATGAGAACAGATGGGAGTCTGACCGTGGACGGCCAGGACAGCCCTGATCTCTCCTTGGCATCCCTGGGACCTGAACACCTACACCCATGCAGCATGGCCAGCCTGGCCTGCTGCAGGCCCAGGGTCTCCTGCCCTGCTGCCCACTGGGTAGGGTGACAGTGGAGCTCACACCAGAGCTAAAGGCCACAGTCAATACTGCTTTCCACTCAGCTTCTCCAGCCCCCACTCCAGCTACCCAGAACTTATGGTCCAGAGAGCCATGGAGAGATCACCAGGGAAGGCCGTCAGAGTGGCCGGTCTCCGCCCAGCAGGCTGGCCTGGCCCTGCCTGCTGTCCTGGGGCACCCCTGCCCAACATCTCGCCTTGCCTCAGAGCAACCTCTCTGCCCCCATACAATGCCTCCCTGGACCAGGAGTTCACCTCAGCCTTTCTGGGTTTGTGGTTCTCAGCCACAGCAGCAGTGCCTTGCATGAGACTCTGCTTCCTGACCTCCCAGGGTCACTTCTCGCTGGCTCCTGTGCTGTCTCATGATCCAGCAGCTCTGAGCGTCTCCTGTTCCAGCATGCTGCATCTGCAGGGCCCAGGGGGCTGTAAGCACACTCTGAGAAGGCATGAGGGGAGGACACCTCCCAGCAGTGGGGAAGTGGATCTGCCACTCCCGCCATGTGTGGTCCCTCTCCACTCCCTTCTGGACTGTGCCTGTGGGCTAGAACAAGGCCTGAGTATCACAGAGTGCCCAGTACCCAAGAGGATCTGAGTCCAGGGAGAGGCTCAGACTGTCAACAACCAGACGGACACTGGGCATGAGGGGCCTCTGGAAAGTGGCAAATGAGACCCCCGGTGGGTGACCCGCAATTGGGATGGAAGAGCCTCCATGAGATCTGGGCAAGTGTCACAACCAAGGGCCATGGACGCAAACTATCCAGACTGGCCTCTCTGCAAGTGCAGGCTGGGAAGGGAGTAAGCGGAGGCTTGAGGGTTCCAGCATGCAAGGTGCTGAAGGGGGCCTGAGCCAGAAGCCTGAGGGTCACAGCACTCCCAGGCTAAGGGGCTGAAGAACACTTCAGAAGCAGGAAGAAACTGCTCCAGGGGAACTTCATGTAGGGATACCACACGTTCACCCTCATAACCTGTACAGGGCGTCTGGACCCCTGCACAAAGCCTGTTCATCACTCATAGTGACACAACACACCCAGGCCAGGAGTGCTCCCAGAGGTGTTCCAGGCACAAGGACTCAGCTCACAGGAGTCTGAGTCTGAGTCAGCCCTGCGTGGAGGCTGCAGGCTTTTTCTGGGGCACTTTAGCTGTTGGGATACTGACGGAACAGCGTGTCTGAGGACAGAACACGATGTAGCAATGGACTTAGAGAAAAACTGATCTGGAAGCTTGGATTTGGGGGTGCCAAGAGAGCGGCTGGACCCCCAGAAGATGCACTGATGTCTGGGAGCCAAAAGAACAAGCCCTGCCCAGGGGGCCCTGGAAGCGGCTCTGAGGGTCTCTCCCCCTCACTCACCCCCGACACGACATGACCAAAGCATCTTGCAAGATCAAAATAACAGCTTCTTCCCAAACCACCCCGGCCTTGACTTGTTTCCCATCGTGCTATTAAATTTAATTAGAAATCTCAAATAATGTCAAAGAGACCACAGAGTTTCACCTTCATCAGAGATAAGGATGGTGGAGGCTGCCCACCCCAGGGTCCACAGGGCGAGGCTATGCCCCACCGAGAGGTCAGGGAGTGGTGCTCTGCCAGCCAGGCCCTGCGGCCACTCCTTGCACAGCTTGGGGGCTGGTGCCCTGATACAAGCAGGACAGGGTGGGGACAAGCAGGTGATTACAGGGAGAGGAGCAGGAAGTGGGCAAGAATGGCCCACACCCAGCACCACCACCACCTTCTCCAGGAAAGGCTCCTGGACTCAAATCCCCCACTGCTCACACCACTGTTTCACCCAGCCCCACTGAAAGGTGCCCAAGTCCCTTTGCCCCTCTAGCTGGGCTCCCTGAGAAGGCAGAATCTGGGTCCATTGAGAAGGATATGACCACAGGGTCCAGTGTCCTGGCATCCACTCTTGGACTCAGCCTCGCTGAGGTTCTGGGGACAATGGAATGGCCTTGAAGATCTCCCCAGCAGGTGGGCCCTGCAGACCCCTGGCCACCATGTACCTGGTCATGATGGCTGGTGCAAAACTCTCCACTCACCCAAAGCCCAGAGGTGGACCAAGGCCAAGGCTGTAATGCTGGGAGCCCTGTGTGGGCAGACAAGGGCCCAGACATAAGGCAGGGGCACTATCCCTATTCCTCCTCTCTGGCCAACATGTCCCGGAAGGGTGCTGAACCCACAACTGCAGTGTCTGGACAGCGATTGGCCTCAGAAACTCGCCTTCAACTTCACCACGTTCCCTGTGTGTGACACCTGACAATCACGGGTGCAGACGTCCTCTCCCCCAGGAAGCCCTCCTGGTACTACAACCTAAGCCATGGTTCACCTCATGGTTCACTCCGAAGCTCAGGTGCCCATTGCCCAAACCTTTACTCCACTGTCTCCTCAGGATCCCTAGAGGCCACAGGCCTGGTTCTGTCCCTGATGTCCCAGGTCTGGGTCAGCTCCGAGTTGCAGGGAGGGAACACCCCTTGTCCTCACTTTCCAGCATGTGCTTCCTGAGGCTCAGGCCTCCTGCTCTTCATGGGGGTACAGTGGTATCCCCTGGGTCGGTGTCTATGGCACAGACGAAGGGATCCAGTGCTGGCCTTCAGGAAGGAGCTGGGGCGGGAGGGCCCCATCACCCATCAAAGCACCTGTGCTTTCAGGCCTCTGAAAATCACCCACTTTACTTAGTAGGCAGGGAGCTGGGGAGTCAGGTGCCCTTGCAGCCTCCTTCTGAGGGGCCGGCTGTGGATGTGCACAAGTGTCAGCCTTGCAAGAGTGAATCTGCAGGCTCAGGACAAGGGGCTGCATCTGCCGTCCCTGGCGGAGTCTGCCACTCCCCAATGGATGGTGACCAGAGCTGGCACTGTGGCCTGTGTGCCTGAGTCACGGAGGTGGAATGTGATGGCAGCAGCCACAGCCCTCCAGAGTAGCAGACCTGGCACATGTGTCCCTGAGTGTATCACAGTGCCCTGCTGATGGCCACAATCGGGGCACACGGCCATCACCACACACTGGGCTGGCAGCTCTTAGTTTCCTGGGAAAAGCGTCCTCCAAGGTTTCTTTCTGGAAGGTATTTCTTGCAAATAAGGATTGTTCTCAAATGCTAATTAAAAACATAAATAGACAAAGGAAGTGGACATATTAATGGAGGCCCCACCTTCCGCTCCACTGGCCACAGCAAGGACCTGCCACTCCACTGGCTTCACTCACCTCCAAGGTCTCCCCAGACACCTGTGCCCACCAGGTGCCATGGGATACCAGGACTCAGGGACATCCAGGAGCACAGGGCTGTGCTGGAGAGGCAGTGGGACCCCAGGGGCAGGTGGAGGAGAGCACAGGCCCCAGCAAGGAAGCTCACAGTAGGCTGCACAAAAATGTGCCCAGGGGGCGAGAGAGGAGGTCCAGCCAGCCTCCCAGTGCCAAGCCTCTGCCCCAGCTCTCAGCCTGCAAATCCCACATTTCTTTTGTTAAACTTATTTCTGAGTATTCCACTGTTTTTGATGTCATTATAAATGAAATGGTTCTCTGAACGTCACTTTCAGCTTCTTTACTACCACTGCAGGGAAATGCAGCTGATCCTGGTGTGCATGCAACCTGTATCTTGCAACCCTGATGTGCAAGTTCCTTACGACTTTTTAGATGAAATACCCTTCATCCAACAGAGATGCCTGTGCAGGGGAGCTCACAGAAGGCCAAACAGCATCAGGGTGGGGCCCTCTGCATCCCTGCTCTCTCAGGGCTGCCTGGACTGGAACCGTCAGTGCACGTCCATCCAGCAGCAGAGCTGACAGGCCAGCCCGGCCTTGTTTCCGATCTTTGGGGCGTCTGGTCTTCCTCCCGAGTATGACGTTGGCTATAGGTGTTTCAGAGACACTCCTGTCACTCTGAGGAAATTCCCTTCTTTTTCTGGTGTGTGAGAGGGTGCTGTGAAATGCTTTTTCTGTGCCTGATACGATCAGGTAATTTTTGTTCTGTAGCCTACTAATACAGTATATTATGTCCATTGATTTTCCATATTTGGAGCCAACTTTGCATCCTAGAGAAAAAGTCTACTTGGTCACGGTGCGCGATCCTTTTGCTGTGCCACAGGGTTCGGATTTTTAGCATTTTGTTGAGAGTTTTTGTTCTATATGCATGAAGTCTACAGTCTCGAGTGCTACTTTTGATGTCAGGGTAGCACCAGCCGTACAGAGTCGATTAAAGAGTGTCCCCTATTCTCTTATTTCTTGGCAAGAATCTAAGAAGCGATGGCCTTGGTTTTTCTTAAACTTGTGGCATAATTCACTAGTGAAGCCGTCTGGACCTGCACTTCTCTAGTTGGGGAGTTTATTTCGATTATTATGTCACTGTTTTTCTTGGTACAGGTCTATGCAGGCTTTCTGTTTCTCCTTGAGTCAGTTCTGTAGTTTACTTTCTCGGGTTGTAACCATTTCAACAGTTACCCAGCACCCTGCAAACAGCTCTTCAGGGCTTTCCTGTAGCCCTTCCCTCCGGCAGGCAGGCAGCGGGTCCCGCTCGCCTCCGACTTAGCAGCTGGAATGCTGTCCCTGCCTCAGGTCTAGCCAAAGGCTTGCCAATTTCATTTCTTTTTCTGAGAAGTAACTTTCAGTGTGGGGCGATTTTCTTATTTTTCTGTTCTCCATTCCAACTATGTCCATTCAATCCTGAGTGTCTTCTTTCCTCTGCCTGGTTTAGATTCAGCTGGTTCTTCTTCCTTCTGGTGGGGGCAGGATTGTTTTTGTTTTATTTACAGGTAAATTTATATAATGTAATTCCTAATGACAGCTGTGTTTACCTCTTGGCTTACAGATTTCCTGAAAATTCAGCACATGGCTCTCATAGGTAGTGCTGGGCAGTTCCAGCACGAGGTGGTTCATGCAGGCTGCAGAGAGGAAGTGACAGCTGGACACAGAGTTGGTGCCCGGCTATGGGAGTCAGGAGGGCTGTCCCCACAGTCTCCCAGGCCCGCCTCTATGTCCGTGCCCGCAGCACCTGCTCCAGGTCACACCCCGAGAACACGTGCTTCTCAGTTGCCAGTGTGGAAGTGCCTCCCAGATGTGTGCAGGAAGCCTGACCCTGGCACAGGGGGCTGGGAGGCATATGGGCCCTGAGGGCACTGGCTGTAGACACATGAACACCCTTTAAAGGGCCTGTCTGGGGGAAGTGGGCCCTCAACGCTCTTTTACCTCCTGCCAAATGAGGACACAGTGGTCATCCCTTGTTGGACCCTAAACCTGCCACGACTTGATCATGAACTCACCAGCCCTTGAGCTCTGACAAAGCTAAATTTTGTTCTCTATAAACTACCCAGTCTTGGGCATTTCATTATGCTGTGCAGTATGGGTTAGATAAAAACATGCACACCCGTGCCCGCTCGCTTTTCTGGCTGCTGAGACACACACAGGCTTTTTCCCAGAGAAGGGGGGCCTCCTGCCCACAGTGCAGCCCGCTACCCCACCCAGCACTGCCTGCTCTGGAGCAGCCAGGGAAGCCGGGACAGAGCTGGACGTGGGTGGCAACTCACTTGTGTGCTACTAAAGGACCCCCGGGCAATCCAGGGTGATAGCCACGCCACTGTGCATGGGCAGGCGGGTGTGGCACAGCACCTGTCTCCTCTAGGAGGCCCTCCTGGGTTGTCTCGCTGCTGTATCCACCCACCACCGGCTCCTCCAAGCTCTGCCTGGCTCAGTCCTGGGCCCACAGCCCCCCTGGGCCATGCTGCCCCCGCCCTCCACACTCCTGCACCAGCTGGGGGGATTGTTGTACTCTCTACTCTCCCCAGCTTCTCCCCAGCTGCCTACTGGCTGCACCTGTCCCAGTTCCCATCAGGGACCTTCTCTGCCTGTGAGGCCACAGATCTGGTGTTAGAATAAGGTCAAATTCACACTGAAACTCCTCCAAGCCCCTTTTCTTCCTTTTTTCCACTCCAGATTGTCATTAGCGTTAAACTGAAGTCCTACTTGGCTCAAACCTGAAAGAATTCTTTAAAAAACCCTAAAAACCCAAATCTGTTGGGAATCACCAGGATGGAAAAGAAGGTGCCAGGGGAACCCACCCTCAGGAGGGCCCCAAGAAGGACAGGGGATGGGGTGTCCTTAGGTGGCTGCCCAGGGCCCTATCCCTGAATCCATGAGGTGGGACCTCAGAGGGCTGCTGCCATCCTCACGGGCTGGAGGACAGTGGGATTGCCAGGGCTGAGGGGACACCACAGCAGGTGTGTAGCATGAACAACTTTGAGCCCAGCCTGGGGACACAGCCCACATCCAGCAGGCTCCACAGACAGCCAGGCTCGGCATCAGAGTCTCTGCCCGCTTGAGGGGGCACTGGAAACCCAGCAGTCTGCCCAAGGTCACAGCCTGGGGTCTGGCCTCCTCCCGCAAAGCTGCTGAGCACGAGCTCAGTTCCAGCTGCCCTTGTTGGCAGCACAGGGACGATGTGACAGAGACCCCAGGCAAGAACACCATCTCCCTTCCAGGGCCCCATGTCAGACTAAGGGAACCCGCAGCAAAGGATCCAGCACAGGCAGCTACTGCCTTCCCTCAGCTGCCCCAAAACAGCACCCCGAGAAGTCAGCCATGAGCATCTACCTGCCGGTCCCTGCTACGTCCTGGGACACACAGTGTCCCCTCTGAATGCTGGGGACTCCTCTCTCCCCAGTCTGGGGGAGAGGACAGAGGGGTCCACCTGAGCAGAAGGACACTCTGGGACCAACCAACTCATCTCTACCTAACACATGACCTCATCATAAACACCAAGACGTGGATGTATCCCAGGACAACCTGCCAGAGATTGACTCTCCCCGTCCAGTGAAACTGGACTCTGAGAACACAAGTGGGTCTGCCTTGCAGCTCGGGGCTCTTGAATCCTGAGCTGCAGCCAGGCATGTGGCTCCCTGAGTGTGGATTCCCATGTGGGCCTGGGCTGCTGTGGCACTGAGGCTGGAGCCAGCAGCTGCCCCTGCCTGGCCTGCTGTGGTGAGCTGGGGCAACTCACATCCCACAGACTGGGTTCTCCACATGCCTCCTGCCACCTTCCTCCCCAATACTGGGAGCTGGGGGATGTGGGGCCTGTATCACAGGAATCTCCTGCCCCTCCTGGGTCTGGGCAGTCTGCAGGGACCAGGGGTATGCTCAGGAGGTGAGCACAGCCAACGTCCCCTGGGCATCACGCCAGTTTTCAAGAGTTTGCAACACCATAGGCCTCTCCCAGACACTAAATTGAAAGCAAAAAGGCTTGGGCGGCAGGCAGACTGATGCGACCCTGCAGTGCAGGTCTCCCAACTGGGACCCGTGCCTGTGCACGCTGGCCCCACGGTCCCTGGGCAGGGCTGGGACCCCGACAGGAGGGCCCCGCGGCCCAGCTGTGGCCGTGGCTGTGCTGCAGACTCAGCACTGAGTGAGCTGCTCACAGCAGGTCTTATGAGTATTTCACTGATGTCTTGTGCTAGTGGCTACTATATATGGGTTTTTTGGGAGAAATATCTATTCAGATCCTTTGCACAGTTTTTAATTGGGTTATCTGTCATCTTATTATTAAGTTGTATGACTTCTTTTTTTATGTATTCTGGTTACAGATCCCTTATCAGATATATGATTTGCAAAAACTGTCTCCATTCTGTGAGTCTATTCACTTTCTAGATGGCACCATTTGAAGCACAAAATTCTTTATTTTGGTCATGTTCAATGTATCCATTTTTTTTCTCTTGTCCCTGTTGCTTTCGGTGGCTTCTCTGAGGTGCTTCTGCCAAATCCAAGGTTCCAACGATTTATCTTGTTTTCTTCTAAGAGTCTCACAGTTTTACCGCTCAACGCTGATGTCTTGGATCCATTTTGAATTAACTTCTTCATAAGGTAAGAGGCAGGGTCCCCCCTTGACCCCTTCGCACGTGGTATCAGCTGTCCCAGCGCCTCTGGTTGAGACGGCTGCCCTCTGTCCACCAATGGTCTCGGCAACCTCGCTGGAAACCGGCTGACTGTGAGGTCTGTGTCTAGACTCGGCTCCTCACCCTTCTGGATCTAACCTCCTCATGAAAACGAACCCCATCGCCATCTTGCGTTGTGGCTGTCCACACTCAGACCAGCCCCAAACATGTATCCCTGTTCGAAACACCCCCAGCAGGGTCCCTGGAGGCCAAACCCGGGACATGTATGCTTCCCACATGCATCCCCATGCGAGAATGGGGAAAGGCTGCGGCTCCCTGAGTTGGGTACAACAGGTGTCAGGCTGAAAGGACTCCGGTGTGCTGCCCCTCATCTCCTCCTCTGAGAGCTCATGGTGCACAGCTACCATCCCAACCCCTGGGCAAGGACATGGGCTCAGCCCATGGGCGCCCACTGGCCCATAGGTAGCACCTGGAGCGTGGGTCCGACCTGACGTCCTGGGGCCACCTTGCCTCCCACTCTTCCCCAGAAAGGTCAGGCACACATTCACATAGAAGGCCAGTGGGGTCACTGGGAGGTGACTCTGGGCATCACATTAGTAAGGAGGGGCCTGGCAGGGCCCTGAAAGAAGAGGACCCTGCCAGGAAGGGGCCCTGCCTTCCACGTCAGCCTCTGGCCCCACCTGACCACCCAGGCTGCCCTCTACTGGTGGCTGCTGTGGCCCTCACCCTGGGTCTATGCTGTGCCCTGACCCCCGCCCACCCTCCCCAGGGCTTCTTATTACCCTTCATCCCAACACTGGCCCCAGGGCATGAGGCAGCTCTGCTCACAAATGCCCTTCCCTCCACCAGGCATTTACTTTGATTTCCTTCTAAAGGAGTTTCATGAGAGCTGAGCTTATGAGAGAAAGCCCCTCTGGGCTCCATGGGACAGAGGCCTGGCAGGGACACTTATCTGCAGTGTGCCGGGCAAGAGCTGGCCAGCAGATACACTTGGAGACGGGGTCTCGGTTTTTACAGGAGCTGTGACCGTGTCAGGATGATGGCAGATGTGAGTTTCTGCTGATGAGTCAATGGGAGCACTGAACCTTTACACAAACGGCTGGTACAAGCTAGGATTAGGGAGCTACCGACCTGCTGCCCAGGGCCAGGGTGGCCCCAAGGCGAGGTTGGCTGTGGGTATTGGTGTGTGAGGGTGGGGAGCCCTGTGGGGAGTGGCTGCCACACAGGTGCACCGGCTCTTAGCGCTGACACTGACAGGCTGGAGAGGGCTGGCCCAGAAACACTTCAGCTCAGGGACAAAACACGGTAGCTGGAGCCTCACCACCAGCCCCTCCTATCACAAAAAGCTGTTTATATGGTGAGCTCCTCTACATTCCTAAATACCCCACTTAAATGCTCCCTTGTGGGTGCACGCTTGCAAGGGTACTTTACAGGAAGGAGGCCCGTGCTCCAGGCCCCAGTCGTAACCCCAGTACCTGCAGTGCTGTGCGGCTCCGCGGCTCACGGCACTCTGAGAGTTGACGTTCCTCTTCCCCTCCCGGCAGCTGTGGGTGCACACTTTACTTCCACACACGAACCAGTGAGCAAATGTATGGGGAACCCAATTAACAAACACGCGGACAGTGGCAAGTCTGCCTAGGATCCCAGGCACCTACATTCACTGAGCATGGTAGGGTCAGCCTGACACATCCCAATTTAAACACTGTTTACATTAAATCCCAGCCCAACTGGGAGAACAAGTTTTCTCTTTAGCAAACACAATCCACATGCGAGGAAACTTATTATGCACCAGAGCAAGAAAACAGAAAAGCAAAAATTAAATTAGATGGCAGCTTGGAAAATGCCCACTGCGCAGAAAAAGCAAGCTAACAAATTTGGCCTCCCCTGGAAACAGCGGTGAGGTTTTAATTTGGGTCTCTGGGACCCGGCTCCTGCGGCACCGGGAGGCTCCTGGGTGGCGGGAAGTGGATGTGGTTTCAGATGAGCAGACCCAGATTTAATTAGTAATCAACTCTGACCCCCGCTCTTCCCACAGGCAGGCAGAGGAAATATGAAGAGAGGACAGGACTGGGGCTGCCAGCTCCTTGCAGAGCCAGGGAGCCTCTCCCTCCTCCCAGTCCTGGGAAGAATCAATCAACGTCACCCAGGAAGGCACACTTGCCACTGCGTGTGAGCCCGCTCCAATTACGGGGAGTGGAGAGGGTGGACGTGGCCAGAATTAATCCAGCTCCCGGGAACCAAGACGGCCCTGGTCGAGTTTACCCAGGAAATGGGCGGGATGCAGGCCTGGGCCATGCTGCTGTCTCCAGTAACTATTAATCCAGCTCCTGGGAACCAAGACGGCCCTGGGAACTGGGTGGGATGCAGGCCTGGGCCACGCTGCTTCTGGTGTGATGGGATGCCTGGGCTGGATGTGGTTTACCAGATGTTTGTAACAAGGACAGACACACTTTTCAGGTCATGGAAACCCACCAGAGGCTTCACGATTGCTGTGTTCACCCTGAGCCCCACCAGCAGCTCACCCTCGTTCCCACGGTCCCCTAAGTGCCAACAACATGCCCACACAGCCCCCTTGAAAAGGGGGACACACCACACTCGGGGTGCTCCTTCTCAAGGGGGCCCACTGGGCCTGGCCAGTTGACTGGCCCAGCTCTCCCTGGTCAGGGCTGAGCACTCCCACACAATGCGGTGCCAGCGGGACCCCCCCCCCATAGGTAGACAGTCTCACAGATGCCACAATAACACCTAGGAACACCCCATACAGGACACTGGTGGTGACGGTCCCCCAAGGTGCTGCCCCAAGGCCTTCTCAGGGTGTCAGTTCAGTAAGGATGGAACCTCGGGCATCTCCTCAGCAGCCTGATTCCTAGGGCATCCTGAGGGCAGCACCCATCAGCAGGACAGCTGTCCCACATACCTAGGGCCCATGAAGAGCCAGGGCTGCTGACCCTAACCTGGGCCAGAAAGCACATGTTGGATCCTGAAACTGATGCCAGGGTCCCCGGGCTGCTACAGCTGTCCCTCCATCCTCCTCCCCTCCCCCTCCACTATCTGCTCCTCCATCATTCTCCCCTCCCCTTCCACTGTCCCTCCCTCCCCCTCCACTGTCCACCCCTTCAGCATCCTACCCTCTCCTTCCCTACAGCAGCATCAAAGGGCCCAGCCTCTGGACAGGAAGCCCCACCCATGGGCGAGCGTAGCAGGGCCCACATCTGGACACAAGTGGTGACCTCGGAACCCTGTCCCCCAAAGAACCACCAGTCACAAGCCATAACAGCCTATCTTCAAGTGCACAAGCCAACACTGCCTGGAACAATCACACCTGTGTGCCAGCCAAGGACGGAGTGGCCCAGAAGTGGACTGACCCAGGACCTGCCCCGAGGCCTCGGGGAATCCTCAGGAAAGGGGACCTAGGCTCCTACCGTCCACACAGGCGGGCCGCGCTCTCGTGGTGCCAGCGATCTGCCCTTTCCTGCACGCACAGCGAGCCGTCTGCCGGGCGATCGTCCTCCGGGGCTGGCTGCTATCCCGGTCCAGGGTCACAATCTCACAGGTGCCGGCGGCCAGCTGACCTGAAAGGGAGGAGCAGATGCAGACTGAGTGGCCGCAGCCTGGGGACCAGCAGCTGGCCCAGCCCCACACTGGAGGCTGCCAGAACCCACAACAAGGGCCCCAGTGGGCACGGAGGCCCTTGTGCTCAGAGGGAGTGTGAGCAGCCACCTGCAAGGATGCCGTCAGGACATGCAGGGAAGGCAGAGGCCGTCTGGCTGACACTCTCCGCACTGACCCTGCCTGCCTTCAAGGCGGCCCTGCCTCACAGACAGGAAATTAAACATGGCCCCATCTCACTCATGCCCGGAAATGAAAGGGACAGGGCTTGGAGGGAGGAGCTGCTGCCCCACCCATGCATCCTAGAGCTTGATGAGAAAACTGGGACCACACAGAGCCCAGCATCGGAAACCAAGCTGAATCCCTTGTCTCTGTCCCCGTTGCCGGCATGCCAGCCCAAGAGCTTAGCAGCTTGGAGCTGGAAAGCATGTCGGACCAAGGGCCAGGGGGACGTCACCACCCCCCCTTGGCACTGGGGGCAGGGGCTGCTGCATCAGTGTTGGGGTTCAGTTTCCTCACCTTGCCACAGCCTGGTATACACTCCCACATCTGTGCGCACACATGTAGATGAGATTAACACAGCGACACACAAGATACCAATGTGCACATACCAAGAACCTGGGAGGCGCACAGGCCTGGCCCACACCCTGTGTGAACACACTAAGGCCACCCAGTGCCTCAGTCACACAGACAAACACAAACTTCATGGCTGTGCCTGTGCAGACACCCAGGTACACACAGCCACACCCAGATGGACCTGCTCCTACAGGTGAATGACGTGACCCCATCCTCACCTCCTGGGTCAGACACCCCACGGCATAGGAAGGAGGTGGGGAGGGCCGCGTGGCCCACGTCTGGCTCTGCGCCAGGTCAGGGCACAGAAATGGGACACGTTTCTTCCTAAGACACCAACTCCCATTGTCTCACTGGATTCCATGCCCACCTCCTCCCTACATCCTAGGGAGAAGCGGCCTCTCTAGGGCCTGATAGGGCAGCGTCTCAGGACAGGGAAGGGAATTGTCAGGAAGTTCCACTGTGCAAATAAACCCCTTTAAGATGTCACTCTGCCTGTAAAATGCAGCACGGCTACCGCCCTAAATATGAACCCTGACAAATGAAGACAGTGGCATTCTCAACAGTGGCAGTGAAGATGCAGAGCTGGGAGGACAGAGGTCAGCCCTCAGCTGCCTGCGGTGTGTCCTGAGTGGAGAGTGCAAGGGGCCTCGGCTGGCTCCACCTGGGCACCAGGAAGGCAGCCAGTGCCCCTGCCCAACTCCAGGAGACCCCAGCTCCCCTAAAGTGGACCCGGAACACACAGCCACCCAGGAGGACTCAGCAAGGACCCCCGTCCCACTTGGATCCTGGTGGTAATGCTGAATGGAGCTACCATTTGCCATGAAGTCCAGCAAATGGCACAGGGCAGGGGCCCTTGTGCGGGGACCCTCAGCGCTTGGCATGGAAATTGTCAAGTGCCAGTGCCCACTGATCTGTCATTTGACCACTGAGACTTGGTTCTAAGGAACGGGGATAAACGAGAAGTGGCAGCAACCAGGACATCAGACCGAGTGCTGCAGTGACCACCTGGGAATGGACGTCTGCAGCATTGGGTGGAGGACTCTTGGCTGTTCAGTGTCCTGTCGTGGGCTGTTTCCTGTGCCCTGTGACAACCCTTTCCACACTGATGTGGGCTTTTAACTCAGGACACGAGGCGCCCCTCGCACCACGTCCACGGCACAGCCCCGTCAGCCAGGCAGGACTCACTTCACCTGCGGATCCCAGGGTGGGTGGTACCCACGGCCTCCAGCTCCATGCTTGGCGCTGATTTCCACCTGTCACCCAGTGAGGATGTGACGAATGAGGTCGGGAGGAGGAGGGAGAGAAGCAACAGGCAAGCCTGTGGGACTGTGCTGGCTGCTCCTGCATGGACAATGATGGTGTGTGGACGGCAGGGCGGGTTGTGGGCTCTGCACAAGTGCACACGCAGCCCACAGGCTGACATTCACGCACACCGCAGGCAGCAAGGATGGGTGTGTCGCTCCTTAGAGCAGCAGCTGCCAAGGCAGAGCGGGTAGGGGTGCCCGTGACCACGCAGGCAAAGGCACTCTGCCCGTGACACGAAGTCAGGCATGGTGATGAGATTACTATTACCACTGTTTCCATCACAGGCAAAACTAACCAGCTAGTCCGGGCCAAGGCCAAGAGGCAAGGCAGGAGGGGAGGAGAGAGCTGGGTGAGGGTAGTGAGGATGGCCCCTGAGCTTGGGTTCCCAGCAGCAGGCCCTTAGCCTCGGCCTGCCTGGGACACACGTGCAGTGCACACAGGGGCACACACACATGCCCACACCGTGCACAGACAGGCACCGCTCTGTGCCCCCGGCATTTGAGGTACACATGGTGCACACACCCAGGGCTGCCTCTGTGCAGGGGTCTCTGTGGTCCAGCAAAGCTGGTGTGTGGCAGGACCTTCGCCAGAGATCCTCGGAATTGCCTCTTAAGTGACACGAAGGCTCGTTACCTGCACACATCTTTGCTCCAGCGTCCCTGGAGTCCCCAGCTGGGGCCCCTCACAGCTGACCAGCACACCTCATGCTGACAGCACAGCTCTGCTCGCTCTGTTTAGCCCACATCACAGGGCAAGGGCTAGAAAGGGGCCAGAGCCTGGGCGTCCTCCAGGGCACGGCCACCTGACCTATTACTCCTATATGTGACCTCAGTCAGGGCACCAGCTCAAGCCCACGCTACCCAGCTGTGAGCAGGCTTCAAGGCCAGCTCTGTCATCTCTGGGTGGCCTGGCCAGGGTCTGGGGTACAGAGGCAGTTGAGTGCCACCAGTGAGCGGGAGGCGACATCAGATCAGAACACTAACATCACTGTGCCTGTCCTCTCTCTACGAAGACTTTGCTTTC
This sequence comes from Galagoides demidoff, assembly GCA_963574575.1. Lineage (NCBI taxonomy): Eukaryota > Metazoa > Chordata > Mammalia > Primates > Galagidae > Galagoides > Galagoides demidoff. Next base: position 35,812 of record CAUYQV010093417.1, on the reverse strand, counting down.
ACAGGGAACCTGTCCACACAGCTCTGCTCCACGCTCTAAGGCAAGTAACTCAAGTCTGGTTTTGTCCCTGACCCTACAGACGTTTAGTGCAAGGATTAAAAACACAGGAGATGCGCTCATTACGAGAGCATTATAGCCTCAGCACCCAAGTAACAGTGAAATTGGGTTGCTCTTGAAATCCGAGCACCAAACCCTCCAGCACAGTCCAACCTCAGCACAGGCAGCTAAATGCGTCATTCCTGAAGCCCAATTCTCCCGGGGCAGGGCCACAGAGGACATCTCTGCATGGCCACGAGGCCAGGTAAAGATATTAACCATCTCAGGCACATGGCCCAGCCCAGGCTGCCCAGCTAGACACAGAGGACATGACCTCAGCACTCCACCCCCTCCTGGAGGGAACACTCGTGGGCTCCGGTCACATGGCAGCCCTGGGCAGGCTTGTGCCTTCTTGGAGGCTCCTGCTCAGGAGAGAAGAATGTGCCAGCCATCGCCCTGGCCAGAAAGATGGGGACTTGGTGGGAATAGCAGGGCAGGGCTATAATGCTGCTCCACCCAAGGGGAGGACGGGTGAAGGAGCCCCAGCCACAGAACTGCTCCCCAGGGCAGGGGCCAGCACTGGCTGCAGTAATGTCCACAAACAGGGATACTTATAGGCCAAGGGGACTTCCAGGAACCCCAACCCAGGCATAGCTGGTAAGAGGACAGTGAAGCCTCCCTCTGAGCCCCATGTCTGTACAAATGACACCTTGTTGCTGAGTGATCACCCCAACATGCTTCAGCTTGACCCAGACCATCGGAGGCCCCTCCTTGGAGGCAAAGGGCTGTGCAAGACCTCAGTGCCTCTGCCAGGGAGCGTCTCTCTCTATGCACCCCAGGGTGACCCCTGCCCTTCTGAAGAGGCTGATCTCCAAGTGCCATCTCGTTAATCCAGACATGTGTAGGAGGATAGGACAATAATAGTAAAAACCTGTTAGCAATTGTGATGGACCAGGCTGCTTAAGGCCCACCAGAACCAAAGTCAGAGCTCCCTCCACAGGCTCCCCGGAGGCGACACCGTGGTCCCCAGCCCCTTCCTTCCCACCTGGCCTCCAGTCCCCTGAGCAAGACCAGGAACACAACTGTAGACGTGGGACCCAACTACTGGGGTCCCAGGAGTCACACGGCCTCTGAGGGCGCCAGAGGGTGAGGGGCCTGCAGAAGACAGGACAGGGGCAGGAGGGTGGTGAGCTCTGAAGTGAGGGGGGAGGGAGGTGGGTAACCCCAGCCTGCAGGAGCAGCCATGCCCACACCCAGCCTTGCTTAGTGGGACTCCCAGGGACACGTGGCCAGAACAGCAGGACAGTGCATCTGCGTCACGCAAACCCTACTCGTGTGCTCACCTGCCTTAGCAGCCACACAAAGCTTCCCAGGGTCGTGGCCAGGCCACCGTCACAAGACTCCCCCAGGTGACGTCCAGGGACTTCCCAGGGCTATCATGCTGGCTCTCCCAGGTGGAAGGGCCTGGCTCGGGGTAGGGAGACTGCCCCTTAGAGAGGCTCTGGAGGGCTGGGTGAATGGGGGATAGGGGCCCGGGCAGGAGGTGGGGACACTGAGCCTACGCCCCTACCACATAAAGCCCCACTCTTCACTGTCCATGGAGGACCATGGCTGGGCCACATATGTGGGGACTCGGGCTGTTTCTGACCCCCAGGGTGGGAGATGACCTTCAAGAAGGCAGATCAGACTCCACGTTATCACAGGACGGGCTCAGTGACCATGTGGTAAATGGACAAGTGTCCGCTAACCCCAGTAAGCCTGGCTGCCCCCCCGTAAGACTCACTGGCCCCATAAGCGTCTCTGACCCCGTGTAAGCCTTGCTGCCCACCCACCCCCCGTAAGCCTCACTGGCCCCAGGAGGCAGGAGAGCATTTCTGCCCTTCAGAGGCACAGGCTTCTCAGGGGCCCATTACCTGCCAGGAGCCAGCAGGTAGAGATGCTGGGCTCAGACTTGGACGTGTCCCTGAGCCATCGGCTCCCCCGCTCTCCCCTCACCCTCTCCACACCTCACTGCGGACACTTGAAACTCTTGGGTCTCTCCAACAAATGTCAGAAAAGCCCAAAAGTGTAAGATTCTCCCCAATCCTCTCAACATGAGATCCAGATAAGAAGCTCCAGGCAGGGAGCAGACTGACCACCTGCCCTGCACCCGAGGGTAGGGGAGAGGACTGACCATCTGCCCTGCACCCGAGGGTAGGGGAGAGGACTGACCACCTGCCCTGCACACAAGGACAGTTATTGGCCCTGTAGTTAACACAGGGTAGACCACAGACACCTGGAGCCACCGCTGGCCAGATGCTGCTATCCCAGAGGGATACACAGTAGCACAGCACAGAGACTCCCAACCAACCCAACCGGGCAGCTCAGGGTCTCTTACACTAGGGTGCTAGGGGACCAGGGGACCCCAGAGAGAGGTCCTAGAACCTCCTTCACCCCAGATGAGGTCTTCCCAGGCCTCCTCCCTTCAGGAAACACGGGTTTGGTGTCCATCTGGCCTTTGAGGGAGGACACACAGCTGGGATGGGGATGCCCCTGACTGCACAACTGGGCTTTATGTCTTGCCAGTGGGACATAGGAGGCCAGGGCCCTGGAGGATTTAGAGGGCTCCCTTGTCTCTCCCTGGGGACACTAGGGCATCCTGACCTGCAGGGGGAGTAGCTGAGTGTGAGGGAGGAGCAGATGAACCCTACCTGGTCCAGCAGCTGTTCCCTGGGGAGAACCAACCCTCACCAGAATGTTCCTGAGGGAAACACTGGACTCCGCCCTGTCATCAGAGCATAGGCCGTCCAGCTGGAGCACCTGTGCGTGCTCCTCTCCACGCCTCTGAGCCCTGCACCCTAGGAACAGGCAGGCACATCTGTTCCCGATGGGCCACCCACACCCAGATCACAGGCTGCCCTGCTGGCCCTGGTTATCTCCGCAAAGCAGGGAGGTTTCAGTCTCACTGGGGTCTGTGCTGGAGCCTGGCAGGCTGATCTCATGTACAGATAGAAAGAGCCGAGAATTGCAGACAGACTGACCGAGTGCAGCCTCCTTCCCAAGCCTGGGGGCCCAAGGCTCATTCCTGGGGTGATTTAGGGCCCAGGGCCTCCAGCACTGGCCCTACAACCTGCCCAGTGTTGCTACACAGCCCTGGGTGGAGGACCAGCAAAGGAGCAGCGACATTGGCCTCTCTCCTTGAGGCAGGCACTGCAGCAGGGTGCCCCGTCCAGCTGGCTGCCGGTCAACTGTCCCCGCTAATGTGCATACCAATGAGGCGCTGCCCGCCTGGCTGGCCGCGCGGCAGCCCCAGGGCCCATCCTGAGCTGGACTGGAACGTGGTTGGCACAACATCGTAGACGCTGGTAATCACATTGCACTTTATGGCTTCACAAAGGTCGCTGGAAGGCAGGTGCTGCTTCCTCTCCCAGAGAGGCATCCCTGGCGGCTGGGCCAGAGGTAGCTCCTTCCTCTCATGGCCACGTAACGGGCTCTTGGCTGGGCCACCTTTCCTAGAATTCCCCTACCCCAGCCACTTGGCATTCTGCACTGGACAGCACCAGGCCGGGAAGCAACACCGGACAGAGAGGGGACAAGGTGTCCAGTGGACACTCCTCCAGCTAGAAGTGGCCTGGCACTGTCCTGCTAGCAGAGGCCCCATTTAGAGTTGGCTAGGGGAGTTGCAGCAAAGGGAGGTCGCTGCTAAGCCATCTGCCCTCCCCATCAGGTCAATGACCCCTTTCTGCACCACACACAGCACTCAGGGGGACTGGGGGATCCCAGTCCTCTGGGGCTCCCAGGCGCCAGGAGCCCAGAAGGCTTAAAACAGAAGCTCCGTACGTCAGCAGACCTGCACACCTCTGCCACGAGGGCAGCTGGAAGGCAGGCAGCCTGTGAGCGTGGGGAGGAGAAAGGAGTCTGGGGTTCCTGCAGTGCCCGCAGGGGCAGGGTGAACAGATGCATACGTGCTCACACACGCCTGGCAGGGGCCCCATGGGAGCCTGTCTGATCTACCCCCAGGGGAGGGCCCGCCTCAGGGCTGTGGTCCCTTTGTGGAAACGCACACAGGTGCTGGCTACAAGGAAGAGGGTGTGATCCTCAGGATGCCGGCAGAGTTTGCTCTAAGCCCAGTAGCAGCCTGAGCCCCTCCTGGTGGCCCCTCCAGCACTGTGCACCATCCTGACCCCTCCCAACAGCCCTGTGGCTGCTTCTCTCTCACCCCTCAAGCCCAGCCCCAGGGCTCCTGGGGGAATGCCTTGCCTGGAAAGAGTGAGAAAGTGGCCTTCAGCTCAGATGTCCCTCTGGGCCTGAACTGGCACCTGAGCAGGACCTCTGGTATATTGACCTTGGGCTATGTCTGCTTGCCTCTAAACACCAGAGACCAACCAGAAGGGCCCAACAGAGCACTGGGGGCAGCTGCAGGTGGTGTGGGGTCAAGCCACACAGCCAAGGTCACAGCAGGAGACTGCTCTGCTGAACCATGTGGTGACGGAGGCCAGTCCAGGCAACATACTCCTGAGACTCAGTGTCACTGTTGGCTGTACCCCCTTTGACAATGAAAAGGGCTCCCAATGGCCAAGTAAAGCTGACTGGTGAGGCCATGGCAGACAGGGGGACTGTCTGCTGTCTCCCCTCCAGGTGGCTGTGGCCAGGTGGCCCTGTGGACATCTGAAGCCGGACCCCTCTGTGTCAGGGCTGCGCCATGCACCACAGGGAGGTTAGCAGCATCCTGGGCCTCTGCACGTGAGATGCCCATATGCCCAGCCCCTAAGCTTGGGCAGCCCCACATCTACATTGTGCTGAGCCCCCATGAGGGGGGCTGCCTGAGACCCCAGGGCTGACCTGGCTGATGCCTTCCTCCTGGAGGCACCTGTGGGACAGAGCCGCAGGAGGTCTGTGCCCTGAACCCTCTTCACGGATGGTCTCTCCCTTTCTTCCCATTGGTCTCAGGGGACAGGGGCCCTGCACCCCCTCTATAGATGGTGTCCCCCCTTTCCCTTGCTCTTGGGGGATGGGGACTCTGCACTCTCTCCATGGATGGTCTTTCCTCCTTTCACCTGGATCTCAGGGGACAGGGGCTCTGCACCCCCTCTACAGATGGTCTCCCCCCTTTCCCCTTGATCACGAGGAGGGTACCCCTCTCCGCCTGGACCGAGGAAGGCGCTGCTCAGTGACTCCGCACCTCCCCTCCCTGTCTGGGCACTCACAGCCGTCTGCTCCAGGCCCCACGTTAATTTAGCACTTACAACCTTGCGGGATGCACGGCGCATGGAACATTTGGCAGAGACACAAATGTGTCTGATATTTCCTAGAAATGTTGGCCCTGGCAGAGCTGTTTCCGGCAGTGGCTATTTGTCTTTGAAAGAAACACCCCACTAAGGAGGCTGAAATGCCCACTAGAGATAGGCAATCCCGGCTCTGGACCCAGAGAGGACATGGAGTGAGGCAGCGCTGCTCTCCCAAGCTCCCCGCTTGCCAGGTGCACTGGGGAAACCACTCCAGGCGTCCCTCTCCTACAGGCAGGGCTGCTGGGAAAGGGGCAGGGCTGATCTCTGTCCCCCAGAGAACTGGCAGCCATGCTGGGGAAAGAGCCTGGCACAGGGTAACCAGGTCAAAGCAGGTGTGGTGTGGCTGCTTCTGGGCAGCATTGGCTTCCCAGGCCCACACTGACGACACAGGGCATAGGACCTCAGTGTGGAGGGACAAAGGCCACATTGCTGTGACAAAGGGGTTGAGGACCTGGGAAGTGGCGAGGCCTGTGGGCTGGCATTGGGAGTACCCCAACATATCTGTCTCCTTGGGACAGCAGCAGCTCCCAATGTCCTCACAAGCCACTCCTGTTCTGCAGCGGCAGAACATGGTGGCTGACACGAGCTGACGAATGCCCCCCACCTCCCTGCTGACAGATGTATCCTCCCCAGCTGACTCAACCCCAGGGCCTTCAGGCCAGATTTAGCCAGGCCTCTAGCGACAGCAGGCTCCAGCCTGGCCAGGACCACGGCCTCCACTCTGGGCAAGACCGCCACCCACTCCCTCTGTGCCTCAGTTTCCCTTTCCAGTGAGGGTAACAGGGTGAGCACATCCACCTGCCCACAGGGTCCCCTGGGAGCTGCTGGTGGACAGGGTAGCTCCCTGTCTTACCTGAGAACCATGTGGGCCACGACTGTGCCTCTACTCCACATCCCTGTGACCCAAGGGTCCCACTGCCTGCACCAGTTGTGAGGCAGGGACAGTTGTACACAGGTAGCAGGTGTGCTGAATAAACCCCAAAGGGTGGGGGGCAGAGATGGCCACATGCATTCTACTTAGTCCCTCCTGTTACAGGTGCCCGCGGCCTTCCCAGACCTCCTAGTGCTCATGGGAAGCAGTGGGCAGGGCTCTGCTACCACCCTAGAGAAGCCGCTGGCAACAGCAGCACAGGGGGCAGTAGCCTTGGCACCTGGCCCGGCCCATAAGTGGAGCACTCTGGGTGCCCACAAGTCTCACCATCCTGTGCACTAACAAAGTTGCCTCCCCACCAGGACCTGCAATGCCCTGCATCGTGATAGAGAAGCCTCCTCTCCAGGAGGACCAGACTCAGGAAGTCCAGGATGCTTAGAGAAGATCATTCATTCAGAAAGAGGCAGCAGCTTCCAGGTAACGTTGTTCTGACACGCACAGGTGGTGCTGAGGCTGTGGCCACAGAAGACAGGGGTCTGCAGGACCCTCACAGGCAAGAGGTGGCCGTCCTTACAGCGTGGAGGGACCACACAGCCCACGAGAAAAGACCACGCCCTGGGGGAAAGATGGTCTGCAGATGCCCTGTCCACACAGTGCTGGGACAACCCAAGTCCTACAGGCAGAACAGACAAAATCTCAACACCAACCTTGTACTTTCACGAAGACTAATTCCAAATGCAGCAGACAGCTAAATATGAAAACCAGTAACATAGAACTTCTAGAAGTAAACACAGGAGAAAAATCTGTGTGCCTCGGATCGGGCGATGAGTGTTTAGATAAGCACCAAATGCACAATCTGTGAAAGACAAAAGTGACAAATAAGATTTTACTAACATTAAAAACATCTGCTGTGCAAAGACACTGCGGAGAGAAATGAGAAGCCGCAGGCTGGGAAGTGCTGCCTGCAAGGCATGTGTCTGACAGACGTGCACCTGAAACACGGGAAACCGTGGGGCATCAGCAGTGAGGACGCGGACAACTCACTCAGGACAGGGGCAAAGGACAGGCACAGACACTTCACCAGAAACAACGGCTGACCAGCACACGAAAAGAGGCTGGACGGCGCTTGTCATTAGGAAATTCCACATTAGAGTAACAAGATAACCTCCACACCCCCATTAGAATGGCCACGGTCCAGAAACCTAAAAATACCAGACCCTGACGAGTGCGCGGAGCCACAGGAACCCTCATTCGTTGCTGGCAGGGGCACAAACCCCGCGCCACTCTGGAAGGCGGCTCGGCGGTTTCTTCCAGAGCTAAACAGACTCTTCCCACATGAGCCGAAATCACACTCCTCGGTATTTAGCCAGCCGACTTGAAAACTTCCATCCACACAACACAAAAGCAGCTGCTTGTGAACACTTATCGCCACTGTAGAAGCAACCGAGATGTTTCTCAACAGGTGACGGGCAGACAGACCACGGCGCGTCACAGACCCCGTGGTCTCCAGTCACGACACGGAAGGGGGGCAAGTGGAAACAGCCCGGGGAACCCGAACGCTCTCTGACCAGTGAAAGCAGCAGCGCACTGCTCTCTGGAAATGATGGAACTAGAGAGAGTGAAAGGACCAATGGCAGTTGGGAGTTTAGGGCGAAGAGGAAGGGCAAGTAGGTGGACCAGGGAACCTCTTAGGGCAGCAAAACCATCCGGGTGACACTGCCACGGTGGCTACACAGCATCCTGCGTTTGTCCAGAGCCATGGGATGACACGAAGCCACAGCAAACCTTAACAGATGCAAATTTAAAAACAGTTAGTGGTTTCAGGGGTCCCATGCAGGAGATCAGATAGTGTTAAAAAGTACGTCCTAACCTCCCCGCAGGGGCTCGGATGGGAGGTTCTGGCCTGAGTAACTCAGTCTTAAGGCAAAGGAAGAGTCTACAAGAAACACACTCTGGTTGACACAGCTGCCTCCCAGGGGGACCAGACCACCCTCTATCACGCTGCTGTCCACGCACCTACAGCTGAACATTACCACAGTGGGGGCAGATGTTACAGATGAGCAGGGGAGGGGCCAGGATAATATATGCAGCAGTGGTGAGGGTGGAGTCAGGAGATGCAGATGGCTACGCACAGCTGGTATGCACACATGCATTTCACAGGCACGGTCCAGCACACTACATGCCAGCTGAGTGGGCTCAGGAGCGGTAACCCCCAGCAATGGGGCACCAAGCACCAAAACCTTGCTCCCTAATTTCCTTTATGATAAACAGGAGGGGAGGTCCTTGGAAAAGTGGCTATGTGAGGACTAGGGTAGGATACCCTTGCTGAGCTGAGAGCATCCCATCTAGCAATTCAGGAAGGCTCACAAAATAAAACCATGGTGGGGTGCTGAGGGGACACAGAAGCCACCAGGAGGGCATCCGACCACAAGCGCTGACACCTGAGTGGCTGGACAGACAGACTAGCATCGGTTACAGCCCAAGCCTCAGAGTCTGGGAGTCCACACTGGTGCAGATGAGCGGCTGAGCCAAGTCCCACACAGGGAAGATGCTTAGCTCTGGATGTCTTAGGACGTCCCAGCCTGAGGAAGTGTGGCTCCTCACCCCGAGGCGTGGGCTGTCACCACAAGTACTCGGAAGGGGGATGTCACCAGGGTCCGGTCACAGTGACAGTCTGTGCCCTTGAGAGGACGTGCTCAGAAGCAGCCCTGGCACCTCTGCGCTGCTCCCATAAAACCTCCCGGGGAGGATATGGGACGAGCTCCAGCAGAGGGATGCTATGTACAATCCCTGGCCAGTCCCGCTCAACACCACCTAGAACAGAAGCCAGGGGAGTCTGAGAAACTCTCAGAGCCTGAGGAGCCATGGCAGGTGACGTCCATGCTGCCTGGGATGGGACCACAGACAGAATACAGGCCCAGGCTGAAAACCCGGCTTCTGAATCACACCCAGACTCAGCGGCTGGCAGGGCAGCGATGCTGGTTCCTGCCTGTGGCAAGCACTCTGCACTAACGTGGAAACACTTTATCAGTCGTAACTACTACGTGGAAAGTGGTTGCCAAGGTTTGTGGGGACTTTCTGAACCACCTTCAATTTTTCTATGAATCAAAAACTCTTCCAAAAGCAAAAAAAAAAAAAAAAAGTCTACTGAAACTATGGAGCATGACAGACCTTTCTGATGCACGTGCTGAGGGCCCAGCAGAGGCTGCGGAGGCCTCGCCAGCCCCTGATGCGGTTAAATGGGGTGTGTGGGGCCTGCTGCCTGCTCCTCCTGCACCTGTTCACACTTTCCAGGAAATACACGGGGCCCTGGGAATTTCACATCAGCACTGCACTCAGCAATATGCAGCCTCCTTCCCATCACCTGCCCACCCCAGAGACCTGGCTAAGTCACAGTCTGCTCAAAAGGCCATTCATAGTGACACCTGTCGGTAAATATGCATGGGCCACGCCCCACGGGGAGCTGCTGGCTGGGAAGCAGCTGCCAACAATGTGCGGTCCTTCCTACCTCCGTCAGTGCCAGGCCTTCTTGACCTGCCAAGGTCAAGGCAACAGCTGTAGTCAGAGCCCGCCTCCGTCACCCCTCTACGAGAAGGCTTCTGTGGGGCGGGGAGACCACAGAGCCGTGGAGAGGGCATTTGGAGACCTTCCACCAGTGACAGCCATGATGTCCCAAGGCCCCCATGACTTGGTGATATGCAAACACTGGGGACAATGGGAAGCTTGGGGACCTGAAGCCACTCTCAGAAGGCCCCAGAGGAGGCAGGGCCCTGAGTGTTCTGCCACACACGTGCCACCAAGGGCTGGAGGCCAGTCCTGACACCAACACTGGCTGGATTCTCCCCCACCCCTGGCGATTCTCAGCCCCTCCACTGCTAAGAGCAGGTCTGCCTGGGCCCACCCAAGCCCCACAGCCCTGCCCTGGGGTCCTGGCGTGTAGAAGTGTGTGCTCAGAAGGAGGCACGGGATCTGGGTTCTCCCTACATGCACGAGACCCGCCCTCACTGACGAAGGTTAGAAGGCCAGGCTGTGTCAGCCGCTATGGCCTGTGGGCAAGGACGTTGCCTGCCATGGTTACACCTGGGAGGGCAAAACAGACTCTACTACTGGTCAGCTGCTGTACTCTAAACATCAGGATGCTGAGGCTGGGAACAGATCATGGCCTTGGATAGCAGTGGGTGTATCATCCTCTCCATTAATCAACCGGCACCCCACGTGGATTTGGGGCAAGCCTTGCTTCCAACACCTCTAAGCCCCCCACATTCACCCTGCCCTGGGTCCTCTGAGATCTCCTACAAGCCAGGATCCTGACACCCTCGCAGGGCCTGGGTGGGCATCTGTGCAGGGGAGAAGGCCCAGGAGGGGCCCTGGGGTCAGGACTGGACAAAGATGAAGGTATGAAGGACTTCGTGAAGCACGGAGGTGCTCAAAGGGACGGCCGTCATGGCCACCCAAGACACGAGGAGGGCCACAAAAGCCATCTGCTTGTTGTCTGTCTTGTGGTCACAGGACCCACGAGACTCCTGCAGAGCTGTGAGGACCAGCTCCACGGGACCCCCAGATGCTGCAGGCAGAGGTGAGGCCACCTGGTCACAGATATGTACAGAGCTGTGACAATCAACGACCCTGGCAAAGCCACTCAGGGCATCTTGAGGAGCAGGTAACCCTGGAGCTTGTTCCCATCAAGTATTTAGAAAGTCTCTTGTTTCTAAACTGCAAAGAAGACTCTTTTTTAATTCAATCTTTCCTGCAAAGGTGAGTGAAGACTGAGGAGGCGAGTGTGCTGATGCCCGGCCCTGGAGGCGAGTGTGCTGATGCCTGGCCTTAGAGGCGAGTGTGCTGATGCCCGGCCCGCCGAGGCCCATTGCTGGCTGTGAAGCTGCTCTGTACCATGGCCAGCCAGAGGTGCCCAGGGCCTCCCTCCGCCCACGGGGCTTGGCTGCTCCCCACCATGCTGAAAGGACATAGACTTGCCTCTCAAGCAGAAAGCCCCATGCTCCCCACCTGTGCTGCTGTTTCTGTGCAGCCTGGTGGTTAAACTCGGGGACTGTGCAATTGGGTTTAAATCCGGCCTCTGCTCCATAACAGCTGCCTCAGTTTCTAGATCTTGCAAATTGTCCTGGACTGCAGACAGGCTGCTCTGGCAGGACAAGGTGCAGCCCTTCGGGCCTCAGCAGTGCTCCCTCCCTGCCGTCCTCTTACTTGTGTGCAGAGAGGACAGACTTTAGACGCCATCCTGAGTGGCCAGGCACGAGGTACTTCCAAAGCACGAGGTGTAAGGCCACGTGATTGCAGGCGGCTGTGGGGGGCGCAGGCGTCTGCCCTGGACTTCGGGCTAATCACGATTGAACCAAAAAATGCCAGGATTTTAGAAAACTGGATGGCAATATTGGCACAAATTATAACAAACATATCCCACCTTCCCACTCAAAGCCTGACGCTCACTCCCTGCTGGGAGCCCCACCCACACGAGTGTCTCTAGGCAGGCAAACTCTGCCCTTGCTGACCTGGGCCGGGTGCCTTCACCAGCCCTAGACATGCCTTTAGAGTCCCAGAGAGTCCCCCATGCCAATGTTTCCCCAAGGAAAAGCCCCCTCTGCACTGCAGGGAACCAATGGGACACACCTGATGACACCCCTGGTGCCCCAGCCCCACGTCGCAGAGGCTCTGCGGCTGAGGACACACCTAAACACTCATGCACAGACAGGAACATTCAGGCCAGCCTGCGTGGGTCCCCGAGTCTCAGCTGTGTATGCAAAGCACGCAGCTGGTGGGCCTCTCAGGGCAGACACCCACACCCCCCATGGCCACACACAATCGTGCGGCCTTATGCCAACCAAGGTCGAAGCCCCATCTGCCTTTCTCCTCGTGGGACCCCTCCTGGGAAGCAGGGCTGGGGCAGGGACAGGGCTATGAACTCACTAGCAGTTCAGAGATGCCCTTCACACGGAAAAGGCCCAGGAGGAACCGTGGGGATGTTCTCATAAGCCAAAGGAAAATCACCTTGTAAATATAATGGGTTTTATTTACAACTTCGCAGGGCAAGGACCATGAAGAGAGAGGACCACCTTCAGACCAGGAGGGAGCCGGGGAGGCAGGCAGGGCCCCACAGAAACACACTCCCGCACACTGTGCTCTCTCTGCTGCCTTTTCAGGGCCTAAGGCCTAAAATAAGCCTCGCTCTGTTCCCGCGTCATGGTTGCCTCTTTGCTTGGAGACAGTCCCTTCAGACGGAGCCTGTGCCAGCCACTGCCAGATAAAAGGGATTTCATCAGCTCTGCCAGCACAGAGGTGCCGACTGCAGGTTCCCGCTAATTAACAGCTCTGATCACAGCTCCCATCTTCCAGCCGCAGCCCTGTCACCTGGGGAGACACATACCTGTCCACCCCCAGCCCACACGTTCTGGCTCGGGAGGGACAGAGAGAGAGACCTGAGAAATGCGTACTTTTACTCGAGTCCGAAACTTTCTACAATCTAGTCAGGGCAGTTTTGATAAAGGAAAGGGCTGACGTTTAAAGGTAAAGTGCTCGGCTGCTCCCCACACGGTCACTGTCTACACCCCTGGGGACTGTGAGGTCAGGCCTGCCCTGTGGGTGGCCCAGGACCCCAGCGCCACACCAGATGCCCATGGCCCCTTCCTATGCCACCATTCCTTAGCACCCCGTCCTCTGTGTGTGCGTGTGCAGCCCAACCATTCAAAGGAAGCTCTTGGGTGATCCAAAGCAGTGCCCAGCACTGCTCATCAGCTAAAGGACCAGGATTTCTACAGACAGCACGGTGCATGGTGTGGAACCTCGGGGGTTGCCCTAAAGGTTCCCCCAAGCCCTGTCCCCCAAGCTCCCGCCTGGTCTCTGTGGACACAGGACGAGCTGAAGGCGCTCAGCCTCTGACCTTGGCCGCAGCCTCCCTTCATCAGACAGGAGGAACACACTGGGGGAGGGGCTCTCTCCTGCCCAGAGGGACACAGGGGTTAGCACAAGGTGGGATTTTCCATTTTGAAACCAGAAAGTCTCATACAAACCAGGAAGAGTGGGTCTCCCTGATATAAATGTATCTACAAATGTATAAAATACCTGGGAGTATATAAACATACACCCTCCCGTGTAAACACACGCTACCTACGTATGAACGTGTCTCACTGTGTAACAGTACCTGGGAGCGTATAAACGTATACATTCCTTTATAAATATATCTATGAATGAAACAAATTTAGCAATGTCTTAAATAGTTATGGAATTCACAGGATACGAACAGTTGTGCAAGGCAGATGGGGGCTGGTATCACTTCCCTGATGTTTCTGCACCTCTGAAAACTGTCACCATGAAACGTGGGGCTGAGGGGCGGTGCAGGCCCAGCAGAGGAGAGGGCGGGAGGCTCGTAGGGGAGAACATCCTAGTGTGGAGGCGACTGCATTTACCTGGACCCACTAACCTAGGACACATTCCGCGGCCAGGACACCAGGACGGCTTCACTCCCGCCACACGTGCGTCCAGGATGGCTTCACGCCCACCACACACGCGTCCAGGATGGCTTCACGCCCTCCACGCACACATCTGCCTGTGAACTGCCGTCCTTCCTCAGAGCTACAGGCTCAAGCTGGCTGGGATGCGTCTCACAGGGGTTGACATGGAGCCCACAAGACCAGAGAGGCAGCAGCAGAAGGAAGCAGCCCCCAAGGTCCAAGGCAATCCTGAGATTCAACACAGGAACTCCTCAGCTGCAAGGGGCAAACTTCACAGGGCTCTGTGATGTGACCCCTTACCCTAGAGGGACTGGGAGGGGCACATCCTACTGCTACTAAGTCAGGAAGGGCTGCGTGAAGGATGTCAGCCTGGCCCAAGGACCAGCCGGGAGCTGGGAGGAGGGCACGTCCCTCTGCTACTGAGTAGGGAAGGGCGGTATGAAAGGTGTCAGCCTGGCCTGAGGACCTGCTGGGAGCCAGGAGGGGGGCACATCCTGCTGCTACTGAGTCAGGAAGGGCATGGGCTGGGACACAGCCTGGAGGCACAGCCAGGGACATGCCCAAGCAGGTCAGGCTGTGGAGCTAACATGGTGCTGCCCCAGTGAGTAACAAAATCCTTCCGGCCAAATGTAGGAGGGATGACTGGCTGTCTGGGTGATAGGTTCAGGAGTCTGTGTCGAGTCTGGTGGACACACCAGGCCTCACAGGAAGGAGCTATAAGAGGAAAGAGTGGACACACAGGACAGGCACAGGTAGCCGAGAGAGGCCGAGGGCTGGAGGCCTTACATCAACAGCAGGCTGCTTGACTAAAGCTCCTGCCGCCTCTGGGCACATTAACAGAGACAGGTGTCAGCATGAAGGAGGTGCAAACAGCACCTCAGTGTCCTATATTAGGGGCGGCCCTGCTATGGGTACAGCTCAGGTAGAGACACTAAGAGGCCTGGAGTCAGGGACTCAGATTATAGATGAACGGGCCAGGAGAGTGATGAAGAGTGTAGGCGTGAATGATAAGGATGACCACTACATATACCCCTGGTCTGAACCAGGCACGCCAGAGCATTCCACCCAGGGCTGAACCAGGGCACGGCAGAGCATTCCAACCAGGGCTGAACCCGGGCACGGCAGAGCATTCCACCCAGGGCCGAACCCGGGCATGGCAGAGCATTCCACCCAGGGCTGAACCAGGGCACAACAGAACAGTTCACCCAGGGCTGAACCAGGGCACACAGGAGCATTACACATAGGGCTAAACCAGGGCACAGCAGAGCATTCCACCCAGGGCTGAACCAGGGCACCGCAGAACATTCCACCCGGAGCTGAACCAGGGCACAAAGGAGCATTCCACCCAGGGCTGAACCAGGGCACACAGGAGCATTCCACCCAGTGCTGAACCAGGACACGGCAGAACATCCCACCCAGGGCTGAACCACGGCATGGCAGAGCATCCCACCCAGGGCTGAACCACGGCATGGCAGAGCAGTCCAGCACAGATGCTGGAAAATGTCTGTGCCTTAGGGCTGTCAGGGGAACAGCTAGCTCACAAGGCCAGGAGCGGCAGTCACGGATCACAGAACAAGGTACCAAGCACCCCACCCAGGAGAAGGGCCCCACTGGACCTCCTGTGGCTGCATCACACTTATACTGGAGGCTGACCAGGCCCAGCTAACTGTAGCCTCGTGCCCGGTACCCTCACTGTCAAGGTCAGGCAGCCGCGGGCCCCACACTGGGGGGTCAACCTCCCAGAGGGGCCAGCACAGTGTGGAGGCCTACATGGGACGTATCTATAGATCCCAAGAATAGGTGGGGGCCCTGCAGGGGGACAGAGCTAGCCAGGGCTTCAGAGAGACTGCAGTGGGATGACAGACACAGGGCTGTCCCAGGAGATGGCCATCAGGAGGAGGAGGATGACAGTGTGTGCCCAAGGACGGCTCAGGAAGGCCTCTTGTGGGCCTCCTCCTACAGGGCCTGGGCTACATGTCCAGTGCCACCTGGAAGGGGCAGGGTGCGATCTAAACCCTTGGAAGTTTCCTGTGCCCTATGAAACATGACGGGCCTGCCAGGAATTCCACATGCTTGCTTTTAATTATACATTAAGACACAAATAAGCAGCAGTGGGCATGTACTGGGTCCATGGCCTATACGAGGCAGGACAGTGGACAGGTGAGAAGCTGGCCCTGGGCTCAGCTTCCCCTGGTAGAAAGAGGGTCACCCCCTCTCAGAAACATGGGGCCCACTGCACCTGCCCAGGTGTGCTCCAGAATTTGAATCCTATTCACTGGCACATTCCCTGGGCTGCGTCTGGGACCTGAGGCCCACCCCGTGGGGCAGGGATACTGTTACTTGCTTACAAGTGGGGGCACTGTACCATAGCTACACAGAAGCGCAGGTTCCAGCAGAGCTTCTGATGCCCAGGTGTGCCAGAGGCAGGGTCCCGACCCTCCACCCTCAGTGGCCTGTCCAGAGCCACCAGCACCAGGAGGGGCCCGTGAACCAAGGACAGGGGTCTGCCTCACACACCATCCACTGGTTACTGAGAGATCTTTGAACGGTGGCCCAGAGAGAATGTGAGCTACAGAAACACACAGCAGAAACGCCGCCATGATTCCGGGCCTGCTGTGAAGCCGTGCTGCCAGCGGCTGTAATTTAGGTTTTAGTGACGACAGGGCACAGGGGCAGGACACAGTCAAAGTCTTGCACTGAACTCAGGGACTCAGGATCATGAGCAAGCTCAGGAGCTGTCCTCCCTCCCAGGTCCCCAGCCAGGCCTGCGGAGCACCAGGAGCTGCTCACAGGAGCTCTGGAGGCTGTGGGGGGTGGGGAGGGATCAGCAGCCCCCAGAGCCACCCCAGGCCCTGCTTGTCTTCACCTGGCCTGACCCCTGCACACTGTGACCGTCCCAGCAGCAGGAGCAGCAAGTGTGAACAGGACTATATTCCACCTGCTGGCATCACGGTGAATTCCTGCACTAAGGTCTGGGTACACGGCACAGGCCAGTGGCTGCAAGCGTCTGCCTCCTGGCCACAACCTTCAGCCTACCCTCCCATGCTACAGTAGCTTCTCTCTGCCCAGACAGTAAGATCACACAGTTAATTCTGCCAAGGGAAGGTCCACTGGGCTGGCAGCCCCTGCACTAGCTGACTTAAGGGCCCCTAACAGGTGAGGTGAGGACAAAGGCTAGGACCCTAAAGGTTCCCCAAAGACACTGAAGCATTCTCAGAGGGATGAGAGCCCAGGCTTCCCCAGGCCCCTCAGTCTGCCCAGGGCATGGCTGGCTTCATTCCCTCCCAAGCACACCACCGCCCTGCCCCAGCACTGTCTCACCCAAGGTGGATGTTCCCACTGGGAACGATGACCCACAGGGGCAGCTCCTTCTCCAGGAACCCAGGGCCTGAAACTGTCTTCCCAGGGATGCTGAGTGATGGCTTCCAGAATGTTCTGCCAGAAAGAGATCCCAGCTCAGGTTAGCACAATCAGAACTCCAGAGGGGCAGCATCTCGGAAGGTCTCCGAGGCACAACATCCATACAGACTGGCATGGAACCCACACGACCCTAGCAGGGCTCCCTCCACACCCCAAAAGCCTCAGGGCACTTCCAGTCAGAATAGCAAAGAACACATTCTGAGCTCTAAAGGATGGAGACTTCCAGAAGCTGCTGTCTGTGGCTCAACCCGAGCCAAAATAATGCTGCTAATAAATACTAAATAAATTAACTCTGATAAATAATAATTAGTGGAATGGGTCTGAGCAACACACCACAGGATCGTGGGTCAGCAAAAAGGGAGAGAGAACAAAAGAGAGAAATTGTTTTAGGGAATTGCTAAGAGCAAAGCTGCCAGATAAATAGGCAAGATCGACCCAACTGGCCAGGGAAGGCACAGGCGGGAGGGGCGCACAGGCCTGCGAGGAACTGCGTGCCCGGCCACACCGCACACAGGGAAGGGGGCAGCGGGGCTGGGTGCAGCTGGACCCCTCCCTCCTCCCCCCACACTCCCTTCACAGGCACTTGCTAAAGAAAGGTGCAGGGCTGGGATAAGTCACAGGGTCCAACCCTCGCAGCTCCACAAAGCACCAGGCCCCATCCCCGGCAAGGCCCCCTGCAAGCTGATGCTGGGGACAGGCCTCTGACCTGTCCCTGAGTGTCACAGGCAGCTAATCCGATGGCGCGGAAGTTCATCTTGTGCAGGAGGGAGATTCCTCAGTGGCATCTTTTGTGAGGATGGAATCTCATAACTTCAGCAAAGGTGAGGCTGAAAGTCTGGCTCCATAAAGACAAAGAACTACCAGAAATTGGCAAGAATAAGCCCGTGATTTATCAAGCTCAGGCACTAAACTACTGAGATGCACTCCCAGGCATTGCCCTTAAGTGAACGTTCCTGCCAAGGGCACAGAGAGGCCACCCTCAGGCCACAGGCCAGACCCAGTAAGCCAACCTCAGGGGTCCCTTGGGGCTCTCCCCAAAGCCAAATGACCCCTTTCCACTGCCTGTTGCTAAGAGTTGAAATATAGCTCCCCCGAATATGTCCAAAGTTGAGCCCCCAGGACCTGTGAATGTGACATCATCTAGAAACAGGGTCTCCCCAGCTGCACTCAAGGTCAAGTCATTGGGGGGAACCTTGATCTAGTAGGACTGGTGACCTGCTGAGACAGAGGTCAGGGTACACAGAAGGAAGACACTGCGTGCAGACAGTGGCAGGGTGGCAGTGATGTCACTGGGGAAGGGCTAGAGCCGCCAGGCCTGGAACGGCCTCTGAAACAGCCAGCCCTGCCCACGCCATGACCTCAGAACCCAGAGAGTCTGCATGTCAGCTGTTAGGTGCCCAGTGTGTGGTGCCCAGTCACAGCAGCCCAGGAGACTCCCATGCTGTCCTCGCCTGTACCAGCTGCCCTGCAGGGCAGATGTGAAGGCCCGATCCTGGGCACAATAGCTGACCATGGCCAGGCAACATAGGCAACTCAAAGCAGAAATGGTCAGATACACGGTCCTAGTCCCTGGTCTTACCTCTCCTGCCCTGATCCCCACCCATGCCGCAGACCACACATGGCCTAGCAACGCAGCAGATGTGGGGCCTGACAGCTGCCCAGCCAAATGTCCACCAAGCTTCCTTACCCTGGACACATGCTCTGTCCTTCACACTGAGACACTATCTTCACTGGTCTTAAGATTTCTCCAACACAGTTTCTTTCCTTAGTCTTCACCCATGAAAGATGCACATTTCACACCCAAGCAGAGGTTCCTTGCGACTAACCCGCTGCTGTTTGATGTTGATCTCAGCACTCCCCTGAGAAGGCGCCGCCTGCAGCCAGCACCAGGGAGCATCCAGGGCTCTGCAACCAGCCTGGATCTGTGTTACAATAAGTGTCCACCAAACACGCTGCTAAGGAATGGCCACACCATGGTGACAGTCAGACACTGCAACTTCAGTGCATGGCAAGACACGTGGCCCACCCTGTAAGGCAGGCTGCCCGGTGGGCACTGAGCTCCTGTGGCTGGAAAAGAGGCCCTCGCTGTGGCTCCATTCAAAGGCCACAGTGCCCCTGGGTGGGAGCCCTCTGCTCCAGGCCTCCCTTTCTCAGGTAACTGAAAATGGTTCCATCACCCCAACGACACGCACACACCCAGATAGGCACACAGAGGCCAGGAGAAAAGCCCTCTGCCCCAGGCCCAGCCCCTGCAGACTCTTCACAAGCTCCCACCATCCCCAGCAGCAGGGTGTGCCAGGTAGGGAAAACCAGGGTGTGTTTGGGGAACAACAGACGTAGGTGTCATGAAGACAACTCCTAGACTGAAACCCGTCCGAGTGGCCCCAGCAGAGGAGGACGGAGTCAGCGCCACTGCTCCACGGTCTGCAGGGAAAATCACAGCGCCACGCAGTCACGGGTGGGGAAATCCAGATGTAAAAGCGCCTTCCAGCACAACCTTCAACGTCAGTCAGATCCAGAGGAAAAAAGACAGGAGGGAAGTCTGAGTGTGGTCAGAAGATGCTGCGGCTGCCCAGCAGGAGAACCCACAGCTCTGGGAAGACAGGAACTCTCCAGTCTTTTTCTGAAATGGTGATAGATATTTACAAAACCAGCGCTGGTGGAGGGTCTTGGGAAGTGAAGTAAGACTCCCTGGGAGCAGGGGTCCTGCAGCCCAGGAGCTGCCCTCCTCAGCAGAGCCAGCCTGGGGGTAGCCCAGCTGTGTCGGTCACTCTGTCTCTCCAGCCAAGCCGGGGCAGCCACGGCGTGGGAATCCCTTTGTGCCAGAGCCCAGGGAGGGGCAGGAGGTCTGCAAAGAGAGGAGGACCGACCTCCCTCTAAGTCAAACTCCCTTCAGTCCTCAGGCCACCCTGGGTGGGGGAGGGGGAGGGGCAGGACTCAGATCGGGCAAAATAGGGCTTGTGTTTGGTTTTGATTTTTTTTTTAATTACCTAAACCTCTCTGTCTCCCAAGGCCTCAATAGTCCCCTCTAATTGCAGGCCCTTCCTGGATGACCCCTCCGCAGAGGGTCACTGCCCTCCTCCATGCTTGATCTGAGCATCTTGCAGGAATCAGGGCCTTGGGATGTGCCCGTGGGACAGCCAGGGATGAGGAAGCATCTAGGGTGGTGGGATAGCCCAAATTAAAGTCCTGGACAGACCTGTACTAGGCTGGCCCCCATGCCCACGTCTACCTCTGAGGCAAATGGGACAGGGTCTCACCTATGGGCCCAAATCAGGGTTCACTATGGAGTACCACAGCTTCCCCCACCCCTTAGCCTGACCTGGTTTGCCCTTGACCCCTGAGGACCCACAGTGACTGCAGCAGACCATCACAGGCTCAGCAGGAGACAGGGCTCACTGCTGACCCTGAGCCTGGACAGAAAGTGACACTGGGACAGAAGGGGCAAGGGCCTGGCGCCCTGTGTCCAGGAGTGTGACTGCTTCCAGCATCGCGCGGCTCTGCTCCCTCCGAGAGTAAGCCCTCCATGCTCAGGCCCACAGGCCGGGAGCCAGGCGGCAGGACACACGCCCTGCTGCTGGCCGAGTCACAGATGCCAACCCAACAGCAAAGAGGGCATCGGCAAGAGTCCTTTTAAGTGAGGGGCTCTTGCACATAGAAGTAACCATGGTTTCTGGATGAGAAGAAGAAAACCAGGGAGGAAGGAAAACCTCTTACACGATGATCCCAAGGCCAGAGTCGCCGCTGTGGCCGTTCAGAGGACGTCCACGTCAGTGTTGCCTCTCCCTGGTGCCTAAATATAAATACGCACATTTATGTAAACACGAATCCCGCAGCAACGCCGGGATCATCCCACATACTGCTTAAGTCTACTTTTCTCCAGTTCTCAAAATATCACTAATTTTCCCTGGTTCTGGCATGCTCCCCGGGGCTGAGGGGAACTTTCTTCTCTGGAGAAACCACGAGATCTGCTCAGTCTGCCAAGATGAAAGTGTGTCTCCTGCAGCTCTCTGCTGTACCTGCCGAGGGGGCCGCCCCGGGCCTCGGCCTCCCTGCCCGTGCCCAGGATGGGGCTCCTCGGGGGGGATTTCTGGGTAGAAAGGTTTGCCACAAGAGACTTAAGTCCCTCCAGAAGGTGGAACAGGATAGTTCCTGCAGCACCTGCCTCTCCAACAGGCCCTCGGGAGGGGTTTGTCAGCTCGCACATGGCAGCACGGGTGCCCACGGGGTGGTCGAGGTCCAGAGACGTGCTGTGCTGTCATCTCCGCAGGCTGACTCGCCTCCCTGGGCATCCACACCACGAAGGGAGGCCGTCCCCTGTCATGCTGCAGAAGCTGTGACCACAGAACCCACAAGGGACTCTGGGCTCCCCTGGGCCTGTCTACTCCAGCTGTGGGTGGGGACAGCTGTGATCAGACACTGACCCCTCAGCCTTCTAAAAAATTTTAATCATTTAAAATATGTGTCTTGGAGTGAGAAAGGCAGAACCCCAACTTCTGCCTTGAATCAACCAGGCTCAAGCTTAAGTTCAAATCTGGGAGTCTGCCAGGAACTAGCTTTGGGCCTTTTGGCAACTTACTTACAAAACCTCAAATATCGCAGATGTGAAATGCCTGCCCTGCACCCTAGGAGGGTTGTTAGAATTAAAGGTGGTGGATGTAACGCTCTAAGCTGTAGAAAGGAGGTCCCCTCAGACCATCAGCACCAACTATCCTATCACCACCACCACCACGACCACCACCACCATCACTATCCCACCGCCTCCTCCTCCTCATTTTCATCACTGTCCCTGCCAGCATCACCGTACACTTTACCATCACGACCATCGTTTCTTCTTTCTTGTCATCACCATCAGTGTCACCACCAGCAGCAGTGACATCATCATCTCATCACCATCATCCTCGTCACCACCACTGTGAAGACCACCCCCCCCTCACCACCACTACTGCGGCACCCACCTCCTCAGCCCAGCGCTCTGAACCTGGGACCGCCTCCCTCTCAATCCCAATTCTTTCTGCTCAACCCCTCAGAAGTGATTCAGCCTCCCCAGGCCCCTCAGACCCCCCAGGTCCCTGGAGGGCCCTGCAAGAGTGGAACAAGGGAAAACCTAGGGGCTGCAGCTACATCAGAAGGGTCCCACGGCCACCCGGCAGCTCTCACACCTTCCATGGAAGAAATCTAGACAGCAAAGCCAGAGAGCCTAGAAAACCCATAAGGGAAAGGATCAGAACCAGGAGGGCACACTCCCAGGCTCCCCTGGGGCACCACCACGGCCAGGCCCAGGTCCTCCGCAAGGTGCCACAGGCTGCAGCCATCTCCTTCCAGCTCCAAAGCCACAAGCAGCTGGGAACACCATGGGATCCACAGGCAAATACCAGGGTCTGTGGAGGCACAGAGGGTCCTCGGACATGCAAAGGTCAGGGTGTGGTTCCTCTATGCCTCAGGAATATGGTACCTGAGACTGAACACTCAAAGGCCACCCTTTTTTGTGGCCCACACCTATGAGGATCACCTGTGTGACCCTGGAGAGTCACTGCCCCCTTCTGAGCTGCCATCTCCTGAGACTGCATCTTGCACGCACAGCCCGGCCTTCTCTACACAGGCACCCGGATCATCAAAGCTAAATGCACGGGGGTCATGGAGGCCCACGAGATGCCCAAAATAATGAGAGGAGGGAACCACAGGGAGACGCAGTGTGAGCAGTGGGGCTCTGGTCACTTCCCCATCTGGCCCCCGTGGCACTGACCGGGAGGTGCTACAGCACGTCCGTCCCACAGAGCAGTAAATGACAACACAGAAGGGGTGAACGTCACGCCCCTCATCACACAGCCCCTGAGTGGTGTGGTGTGTGTCCGAACCCAGGAAGCGTGACCCTAGACCTCTCTTAAATAAAGCTCACCCTCCACCAGACAGACCCTGGTAATGAAGAAAAAGCACCCACCAGCCATGAGCCACGCTGTGGGACCCCAACCCACCATCATGTGTGGGTGCTTCATGACACCGAGCCCCGGCCCCAGCATCCATGTGGCATCTGCCTTGTGGGCACCACTGTGTCCTGTCCCCCCCTGGGCTCAGCTCTGGCCCCTTCCTTGAGGTCTTCCTGAAATGTCCCTGCCCTTTCCTGCCTCGCAGAATCACTGGTTTCCAGTACCATGGACAGCGTCCTTCCACTTCGCATCTGGGCCATTACTCTCCCTCCCTCACCCATCCGGCAGGGCTGTGGGCGTCCGTGGTCCGTATCTCCATTCACAGTGCTGCGCCGGGCACTGGATTGGCACTTGGTTATGACAAGATAATGTGTCTTATTCCTCACAATCACCTGTCCTGGGCCAGGAGGGATCACACCTACATCTCCATGGAGGTACAAGCCAAGGCTGGACACAGCACAGACACAGTGCCTAGGAGATGCACCTGAGACCAGACATAGTGCCCCAAGGGGCCAGCACTGGGCACCAAGGGACAGAGGACAGGAGCTGGACCCACAGACAGGATGCTCCTCGGGGTGTGTCCTGGTGGAGGCAGATCCCCCTGCCCCAACAATGCACTCAGCCCGGGAAAGTCATGGGCTTCTGTGGCCCTCCCTGGAAGCCACAGTTTAAGGAGAGACCTGCTTCTTTCTGAACTCACCAGGGAGAACAGGAGGCGTGGACACCAGTGCTGCCTTGAAAGGCCTGTTGGGAGCCTCGGCACAATGGCCTGGGAACCCCTCTGTGCCCTCCCTGACATGCTGGCATCAGGGGGCAGGGCCCTCAGTCCCATCTACATGTCTGAGGCTCCTCGACACACGGGCATCATGGGCCAGGGTCCTCTGTCCCCCCCCCCAACACCTTGGTCTCTGACTGTTGCTGCTCAGAAAAGGCCATCCAGCCAGAGGGAGGACTGCAGCCAAGACTTGTGTCTGTGTTGTCAAAATGCTGTTCAGGAGATAAAACAAACCTCCTTCCCTAAATAAAAGATCTCCAGGAAAAGGGAGAGGCCACATGCTCCTGAACTGGTTGGGGGATACCCGTGTGCTCCTCTCCTGCACTGGCTGGGGGATACCCGTGTGCTCCTCTCCTGCACTGACTGGGGGATACCTGTGTGCTCCTCTCATGGGCTCAGGGTCAGGTCACCACCCCAGGGCTCCCACTGTGCCCTGGACACCTCTGAGGCCACTCCTGAGTCACCCTGCCCAGTGGGCAGCCCCACTTCCTCCCTCAAAGCCCCGTAGGGTTTCTCCCAGGGCAGGAATGGAAAAGGCAGTTTTACTTCTAATACTCTGATGGCAGCCAGAGACCCCAGGCCAGGCACCTTGTCATTGCTGACCCCTGGGGGGTATGGCCCCAACCACGTGGGTTACTGCCCAGAAGGCCAGTGCCATGCCATGTTGGGCAGCCACCTCCCTCAGGTGGGATCTCATCAGTCAATGTCTTGGTTGTGTGGGTGCACCCAGGTAAGGCCGTCTGAGCAGAGGAGCCTCTGGTGCTCAGGTCCTCCCTGCCTGGACAGGCAGGCCATGCTCAGTGTGGGGGTGACGGCGGAGGGCCTGAGAGGAGCACACAGCCCCACCTGCCAAGACCCCACCCCCACCCCAGCATGTGAGGCGGCAGGCTGGGGCTCTGCCATCCCGTCAGGGCTGTGCGGCTTTTCTGAAATCACTGAGTCCTTCTGAGAATGGGAACGGGTCTGAAGTCCCGAAGGATCTCAATTGGGCTGTGGACTCAACATAGCCAGGAGGCGGGTCACTGTGGGAGAATCCCTTCCTGGACCTCTTGGACCTCAAGAGCTCCAGCCTCTTATCTGGGAAGGCTCCTACAACCCCACACACCTCAATTGCCTCTGAGTAACCTGAGGACCTTGCAGGGCTCAGATCCCCATGTGCTGGGCAGAGTTGGGCTGACACAGATGGTCAGCAGATGGTATCTGTGCAGCTATAACAATGACCCAGACACCTATGTTATGAGAGAGACAGGCTGATGATGAAGAAAACAGAGTCCAGCAGCCTGGACATGGTCAGCTCCGGCAAAATGGGTGGAAACCATAAATGGCATAGAAACAACTCCCACTGAGTAGAGACCCTTCCCCACAAGCAGAGAGGGCCAGGGAGCAGCCCTGCACAGCCATCAGGCTGGGCGACACAGATGACCCAGCACCTGTGCTCGGGGTGGGAGGGGTGTGGGCTGTGTGCACTGGAGACCAGGGTGAGGGGCACAGCCCTGGAGGGCTTGCTCCTGCAGGTGCGCCTGCTCACACTGCACCTTCCACCAAGACTAACTACTCAGAGGAGTCCAAATGCTCAGCAAGGACAAATCCCTAAAATGAATCAAAGCTACGCATGAAACAGAACAGCAGGCACCTGAGTAGAAGATTGGTCGTTCCTACCCGGTGTCCCAGGCAGACCTTCAAGAAAGGTGTTACAAGAGCAAAACTTGGAGCAGCATCACAGCCTGCTCCTGTGGGCACATGCCTGTGTGAGGTGCGACACAGGTCCAAGGGTGACGCTGCTTGGGGGAGGGAGAACTGGGGTCAGGGACACGGCACAGGACGCTGCTCTGCAGCTTTAGAAACGTGCACACATGGGGTTTCCAGCTGAGGAACAGTAGCTGTTCCAGACGTGTACATGTAAAGACACACATGTACTATCAGGGTCACATACAGAGATGCACACAGGGTCTGCCTTCGTCTGGGGGAGACACACCAAGACCCCCGGAGGATGCTAGAAACCTCACATGGTATCAAACCCTGAACCTCACACACCCGTGTGTTTTCCTAGACACCTATATACACAGGAAGTTTAACTATCACCTTGGCAGAGCAGGAGATGAGCAGTAAATATTAATAAAATGAAAAATGTAACAATATACGATAGTGAAGTACACGCATGTGGCCTCTCTCTGCAAGCACCTTACTGTACCAGCCTCCTTGTGATGATTTGAGACGGTCAATACCCAGTTGGTAAGAGAGGGACATGAATAGGGTGGCTGTCGTGAAGTGGTGTTGGGCAATCCTGTCCTCAAACACCAGTACCAACACCATGACAGGTGATCTGATCCCTGAGATGAGCCCTAAGTAGCTAAGGTGCAGAGCCCAGCTGGGGTGGATACACCAGCAGCACCAAGGGCTCTGCTCCCAGACAGCAGGAGCTCAGCCTGTGTCCACCACATCTGGAACTGGTCAGCCAGGACATGCCCACGCAGGCCTTCTGGAAGGATGACAAGGGTGAGGGAGAGTGATGACCAGTAACTCAGGAACAGGGATCCAGGCTGGTGCAGTACCCAACACCTGGGGAGGGTTTTCCCTCAAATGGGAACCAGCTGGGGACAGAGAGGGCCAGAACACCCTAGGGAAGGTGGCGACACCAGCCCAGGTGACGAGAGGTGCGGGGCCAATAGCTGGCTGCAGAGAAAGTACTGAGGATGTAGGGAAGGCCTGATGGTGTCCTCCCAAAACTAGATGGGACCACAACCAGCAACTTACTAGGAAAATAAAGTGACCTGAACACTACTTTTTGGTGTTAATATTTTTTAAAGAGTGTACGATAAAATGCTGGAATCTCAGCTATATTGTGTCAAATGTCATAAAAACTGTTGCAAAGAACAGAAATGTGGCCCTGGTCACCAAGAAGAAGAGACAGCCCCAGGCCCCTCTTGCCACGTCCCTGCTCCAGAGGGCCCCGAAGCACACACCACACTGGGCAGGGCGCACGGAGCTCCCCGCGGGAAGTCCCGGCATGAGGAATGCTCGCCAGCACCACAGCTTTCCACTCTCAGAGGTGACCTGCCAGTTACTGAAATGAAAATGACAAAGCTGCACACAGGGGAGAGATTTAGGAAGTTCCTTAGCCTGGAAACTACCCTAAAAATAAAGCCTGTGCTTTTCAAAAACAATATAACCACACCATTCTCCTCTTTGCCACAGTGCCGAGAATGTGCCTTGCTAAGGAGTGCCCATGAGGACGGGAGCCAGGAGGGCTGCTGTCCTCTCACCCGGACGGCGTCCGGCGTACAGCCCTTAAGGCGGGGAGGTCAGTGCCAGCCCCACAGACCTCAGCCCTGGGCCCAGAGGCAGAAGCTCTTCCCTGCTTCTCTCACCTTCTCTGAAACAACTTTATCTGGGCAACTTTTAGCAAAACAAGACTTTTTTTAATTAAATGAGAAAAACAACATACTGGCCCGGCTGCCGTAATTTCTTCAGATTAGCTGAGCTTTGAAATTCCTCATGCTCTCTCCTTGTTAAACCTGCTAAATTCAGGCGCTGCTTTTAAGATAGGTTTCAAAAGCTTTGGAACACGCTTTCTAACACAAAAGTTAAGATTTAAACAGTAATGCCACTAATTCCCCTGGAATGGAGCTTAAATAAAGCGGAATCAGAGATAATGAATGTCCTGTTATGAACCACGCCGAAAGTTGCATTATCATACTTAACGATTTTTTGCATAATCTTACCACTTAATAAGGCTACAAGATATCATGTACAAGAAGTTTTAATTTATTCAGCTTGTAACTCAGCTATAGTTAGAGACAATCTCAGTTCTTAAAGGATTAGAGCACAGTGATACCAGCCAGGCCCCAAACAGACACTAATTAAACAGCTCATGGGACTGGTCCCCAGAGAGGCTCCGACCCCTGCAGCCTGGGTGCTGGGCACGCTCGTCTGGGGGGCAGACATCTGCTATGTGGCTGTGTCACAGGCACATCCCAGGCTGTGTGGCATGGCCTGTACTGAGGGCTGTCCACTGAACATTTACATGGCCTCTTGGTGGTCCCCCCAGAACCTCAACTGGGCTTGGTTCAGTCCAGAGAGCAGGTCCAGCCACTCCACCCAGCAAGGCCTTCACTGCTTCAGGTGGCACGTGCTGATCTGTCCAACACACACACCTGTCTCCCCAGCCTTTGCCAAGAATAACAAGGGCATCCCCTGTGCCGCTACCTATCAGCTGCATCCCCTTCTGGTAAACTCCAGCTGGAGCCACAAGGCATCATCACACCCACCCTGGGGCCTCCAGAGAAGAACCTGGGCGGGGACCAACCAGGGGATGGGTGGCCCCCCTGCAGCTGAAGCCATTGTTGGTGGTACTCCCTCCTCCCCAGGCTCAGGCTGCATTTCCCCTGAGCAGGTAGATGGTGCCAAAGGCTGCAGGTGCAGACCTGGGTGGGCGGTTCCAATGATGCTCAGGGCCCCATTTCCAAAGTGACACTCAGGGCTCGCCACCACCAGCAGGTCACAGGCTTACGAAAACACAGCTTTCCCGAACTGCCCTGTTCCAGGCTTGGGTTGCCCGACGTGGGTGGGGCCCAGCTCATCTACACAGTCTCTCGCGGCCCCAGCAGTGCCACTGTGCCAAGATGTGCCAAGCCAAGGTCTGTTCACGGGGCAAGGTCCAAGGGTTGCTCTGAGCAGACAAGTTGTGTCCAGGAGGGAGACTGGGCTTCACCTGCAAACCCTCTCCCTGGCTTGGTGACGAGCTGCATCATCCCTGACATGGGGCTCACAGCCACACACTGAGAGTCTCTCTGTCCCTCATGCACCTGTGTGTGCTGCTATCTGCCCAGCATGGTAAAACACAGAGGGAGCACCTGGCCCATGGCAGGCTGCAGAGGTACAGAGCCCCCGAGTGGTGGCCTGGCCTGTGCAGAAGCCTCTGGATCTCCACAGCTGAGGGCTGAACAGCCCCCCAAAGGCAGGGTGCAAGGAACACAGACAGAACAGGACAGACCCCCATGAATAGCCACGTCAAAGCCACCGTGAGCACTGGGTGTGGCATGTGGGGCGCTGACCTTTTTTCAGATGGACACTGCCCTGCAGGGGTGGGGCCCAACACTCTGCCTCTCAGGTGACAGTGGAGGTAGCTTCTAGACGGAGAGGAGCGCCCTGTGTCTGCCCCATCAGGGAGCAGTTGTCAGAGAGGGTGTGTGCACACCTCTGAGCAGCCGACACGCATGAGCTCAGTGCTGGGAGCACACTAAGGGTCCCCTGCATGCGTGTGCCCCTCTTCTCGCCCACCCTGAGAGTCAGACACTCAGAGTCCTGCCAGGATGTGCTGGGCAGCCTGCATCCCCGGAGCCTAGCTGAGCCCCAGAATACTGCACGGCCTGGACAGCTCTGCCTGCCTCCCTGGTGCCACCCCGTCCCCAGGGCACGGTCCACCACACACCCCTCTCCACAGGCAGGGAAAGCACAGCAGGGGATCTGCAGGGGCCTGGCAGTGGCAGGAAGTTTTTCTTTTCTGTCATTTTTCATAATTGGCCTCCCAGGAAGCCACAGTTATTTAAAAAAAAAAAAAAGTGGACATGGAAAAAAAGAAACAATACAGCCAGACTGGGTCTCCTCAGAGGGCACAGGGCAACATGGCACAGACCCATCCTCCTGACCTGAGGCTGTTCACTGTCACACCAGACACCTCCTTCCATGCAATGTGACAAGGACAGGAAATAGTCTCAGGCTCTTAGCACCCAGTTTACAGAACCGGAAGAACAGGGCCAGAGGGCAGGGGCAGCCTGCCTGCCTGCTCCCCCACAGCCAGTTCCCCAGGACCCTGCTCTGTTCTAGAAGCTTCCTGTGGAACACTCACGGCCATCCCAGACTCAAGGGCAGAATAGCTCAGTACTCGGAGTTCTGCATCGCACTCTTGGGCTGAGCCTCCAACTCAGCAGAAGAGAGAAACACGAGAGTTTCAACTGAGGTCAACTAATGCGTTAGGAGTAACTCAGGACTCAAGGGGGCAGGCACGGGACGCTCTCTAATAACAAGCCACGAACTGCTCAGGCGGCCACGGCCCACTCCAGCTGGAATCAAAAAGGCTGTAAGGAGGCTGGCCACAAACATCACTCTGGTTTTCACAACTTTCTACTTAAAAACCGAGATCAAGTTTCAGATGTGGTGAGCCTGTGGGCTCCCGGAGGCACCGGCCCGGGTCTGCGCGCTGGGTGGTCCCTCCGGGCACTGGGGCCCAGGCTTCCTCAGTCTGGGCTGCAGGTGCTCAGCTCAGGTGCGTGTAGATGACACGGCCCGTGCCAGTCCCAGGCCACCCTGTGACTCCCCCAGGACTTCACCATATCCGCGTATCACCTTACTGCTAAAAAGAACCTTTCCATCACCTGTAAGTGGAAAGCCAGTGCCTCTTCCATAAATAGAAGGGAGCTGTAAAAGCAGATCCACAGCCATTAAAATAACAAATGCCCGTCCGCATGCACATAAAGCCATCCTGCAGGCCCAGGCTGTGCGTGCCCTCGCGCTCCCAGGCAAACGCTGATTTATGGGAGGAGGAACTTAAAGAACTTCCGGGCAGTCTTCCCCAGTCTCAACCTCCCAGGGAAATTTCACCAGCTTCTACCCTAAGCCTCCACTCAACGGTCATCTCTGCCTGGCCTTCAACCTCCCGGATAACAAAGTACCCCTTGTGTCCTGCTGATAGTATGCCTGCCACTGCAGGCCTCACTGGGACGGGTGCGCCCCACCACCTGGGGTCCCCCATGCACATGCAGGGCAAGACCCATCGTGGCAAGCTCGCCCCGTTGTTGGGGTGCCTCGTATTTGGTGCCTGAGGCTGTGCTGATAAACACCACAAACCCGTAGCTGAACAAACAGGCAGGTGTTCCCTCACAGTTCAGGAAGCCTGAACTCTGAGGTTGGTGTCAGCAGGGCTGTGAGTCCTTCAGGGCTCTGCGGGAGGGTGTCCCTGGTCTGCCCAGCTCCAGGGGCTCCAGGGCTCTGCAGAGGGTGGCCCTGGTCTGCCCAGCTCCCAGGGGCTCCAGGCAGCCTGGGCTGGTGGCCGCAGCACTGTGTCCACCTCCATCTGTGTGTGACCTCATCCTGTGTTTCTGTTCTCAGCCTTTCCAAAGACTCATCGTGGGGTTCTGGGTACACCTAAGGCTGATCTCATCTTGAAATCTTCACCGTGATTACATCTGCAAAGGCCCTTGCTCCCAGTGAGGGGACTCGTGGGTTTTCAGGCAGGCCCACAGGTGTGCATTCCTCACAGGTGCACACCAGCCTTCATCTTTCCTTTTCACCCAACGGTGCTGCCTGCTCCCAGCACACAGCAAGCCCTCGACATGTGCATTCCAAACAGGCTGGCGTATCTGCCAAGGCTGCCCCTAAGGCAATCAGTGGGCAAGAGCCGGGAGCCACCGCCACACAGGTGTCCCCTAGAGACAGGAGGGTCTGAGATGGATGCTCTGGTTCTGTAAGGCACGGAGTTATTTATAAGCAAGGTCTGGACTCTCCCACCAGTGAAGCGAATCCAGGGCCTGCTCAGCTGCCTCTGCTATCCGAGGACAAAGGTAATCAGCTAGTAAAATCCACCTTCTCCAAGGCAGAGTGGTTTTGAAAAGAATGCGTGTTTTAAAGGCTGTGTGACCTCTTCTAAATATATCAGGGAAGAGCACAGGGGGCCCAGGCAGGGACCACACAGTCCAGAAGGACAGTCTCGGGGATGGGTCTCTGCAGGTTCTGGAAGACACTATGCTGCCCTGCACTGAAAGCCTTCTAGAACCTGAGCCAGGAAGGCCTTGGGAGGACAAGGTGTGGGGAACCACAGGCCCAGGCCCTGGGCTGTTGCCACCCTGTTCTTGGGAGGACAGGGTGGGGGGAACCATAGGCTCTGTCCTGCCTGAGCCAGAAAGGCCTTGGGAGGACGAGGTGGGGGGAACCACAGGCCCTGGGCTGCTGCCACCCTGTCCTTGGGACAGCCCCCTCCTCCCCTCTAGGTCCTTGGTGTCAGAGAAAAGACCCTGGCCCAGAATCCAGCCCCAGTGCCCAAGGCCACCAGCCTCAGTCCACATGGATGCCCTTTGGGTCTGTGAACTTAGAGGATGGGGCACCCTCCTGAGGCCCCCGAGACTCTTCCCCACTGCGAGCACACCCCAGCACTGTGGGGACCTCTGCTCCACCTGTGGAGGTCACATTCTGAGGTGACCTCTGCAGGCAGAGCAGCTGTAGCCCCTCTTGGGAGCAAGGTCAGCAGAGGGCCTGGGCCCTGGCCAGGACGATGCACCTCTGTCCTGGAGTTTCCTCAACGGTAAGGTCATCAGACAACCCACACTCGGTGCAGGTGGACTGAGAAGCAGCGGAGGGGACAGCCAAGAGGCATCACTGCAGTCACCTGGCTGGCCCATCTCAACCGAGGGCCTGTGCACAGCTGGCCCCACAGCAGTATCCATTCTCCCTAGTTCCCACTGAGCCCCCACTATGCACACTCAGCCTGGCCCCAGGAGGCTCCCAGCACCGGCCCCTCCTCTGCAGACAGGAGCCCACCAGGGAGAGATGCAGAAATTCCCCCACAATGGCTCAGACCTTCTCAGATGCTCACACGGCTCCAGAGAGGAGGTGACAGCTGCCTGCAGGTGGACCCCTGAACTTGAAACCTCTGAATGCCCTGATTTGTTTTTAAAAGTAAAAAAGAAGGAAAAGTAGGGACTATTGGGGATATGCTGGTGTGGAGGGTGGAAGGGGTGTGAGAAGGCAGGGGCACTGTATCCCTGAACCTCGGGGCCCCATCCAACCCACAGGAAGGTTGACCAGAGGCCACTCCTGGGGACACCAGCCACCTCAGGATCCTCTGAGGCTCCACTTCACATACCAAGAGTCCACAGAGCCTCAGCAAAGTGCAAGGTCAGGGCTGCTGCCACCCTGACTACCCCAAATGCCCCTGCAGCCCACGCCTGGCCTGCCAGCACAGGAACAGCTGTCCCCAGTGTGCCCAATGGGACGGCACCAAGGTACCAGGGCTGCTGAGGGTCCGTCTGCCCACACAAAGGCCTGTATGGACCCTGGACGCATGCACCCAGAGCCACTGGGGTGCAGGCAGACAATCAGATCTCCACACCGAGACCACGCCAGATTTGAGATGACGGAGAGGACCTGTCCAGGGAGCACCGTCGCGGCCATGACTGGCCTCCACACTCTGAGGTGACCTACACCCCCACAAGGCACAGGGGAAAGGCAAACAAGGGGCCACTGCTGCAACACCACATCTGGCTATGACCTCGACGAGGGGCCCGGGTGAGACCAGCTCCCTGCCGTCCCCACTTGGGATGGGCCCTGACAACCTGGAGGTACCTGCCAGCTGCCCCGCCACCTCAACAGAGCCAGACGCAGCCAGCAGTCCATCCGGCCACTCAAGGACACAGAGTGAAACAGCTGAGAGCAGGCTGGGGGCCCAGCCACACCCAGGTCCACCCTGTCCTCCAGGTCACCCTGCATCTGAGTCCATGGGCAGCTTTTTCCCTAAGAACAGGGGGCATCAGTGCTGGACAGGGACTTCGATGTAGTGTGGAGGGGCATGGGCAGGCCGCTGAGGTGGTCGGGGGTCAGGACATGTCGGGCAGGCCCCACTTCCCACCTCGGCAACACTGTACAACTTCTGTACAAAGGTGCCAGGAGCTCCTAGTGGCATCTAGACATTGCCGTGGGCATTGTCAAGGTCACCAGCTGTGCAAGGAAGAGTCCGGAGTAGACTTCAAAGGCGCCAGCCCCCAGTGAGAGACAAGCTTTCCTAGGGGAGATTCCAGCGCTCACCACCTGCCCACGTGGGCTCGCCCTCCCCAGTGACAGAGGCCTGTGTCCAGAGGGGCTACTCCTGGGATTTACACAAAGTGACAGCTGGGGCAGGGGGAGTGCCCACTGTCTCACACTGGGGCAGGGGGAGTGCCCACTGTCTCGCACTCTGATGGTGCCAACTTCCTCTCTGTCTCTGCATCCCTGCTGGTCCCAGCATTGAGCAACTGAGTAACCACCTGGAGACACCCATGGCTCCCTTCAGTGGCTCACCAGGTCCACTTAGAGAGGGGGATCCTCTGGGCATTGCTGGCGGTCAGCCCAGGCTGGGAAGTGGAATGTCCCAGCCACCTGGCCCACCACGGTGCTATCAGGGCCCACACACGTGCTCCTTTCTGGAGCCATCTCCTCCAGGGACTGATGCCAAGTACCCCTCCTAGCAGGTCCCCAAGTGGACCTATAGAGTCCACTGGCAGTGAAGACATAGCCAGTTCCTCAGGGCAGAGGGTGAGAGGGTGAGGGCTGGCCCCGTAAGGGTCCCTGAGCTCCAGCTCCACCCCAGTGGCCAGCACTGCTGCAGGCTCCCTTGGTCAATCCAGGCAGGTGCTGGCCACTTGTGCAGAGCCCTACTCGGTAGTCTCCACCATGTGAGCACCTCCCTACCTGTCTGGCAACCGTGGGGGCTGCCATGGACCCACTAGGCAGCTCCACAGGCAGACCTGGCAGAAGGGGTGTCCACTCTCAGGTGCCAAACACACAGCAAAGGGGCATCGGTCAGGGGCCCATGTGGCCACCCCAGGTCTTTGCCTTTCCTGGAGGAAGAGACTGAGGGTCTCAGAGGTCTAGGGCCTAGCCTAATCCTTCACTGCTACCAGACTCACTCATCCTGAAGGCCATGTGTGCAGTGGGTGTGACGCTCTGGCCTAGCACAAGGTGTACAGGACAGGAGTGTGTAAGCTGTGACCTGAGGTGGATGGCGATGCCTTGTGGCCCCTGCCCCAGGTCACTCAGACAAAACCAGAGTGAGCCCATGGGCAGGTATGCGTCCCACTGTCCTTGGGGCCGTGCTCTGACCTTGCTGGGCCATGTGTGTTCCAATGGCCCTTCTTCCGGACGAGTCATGTGGGGTGTGGAGAGCCAGTAGGCAGGGTGGGGCAGCAGCCCGGCAGGGCGTGAGGTTGGCGTGTGGTGCTGGGGTGGTCTGCATGAGGTCATCTCTGTGTTGTGTGTGTTCATGGGTTTGTGGTACATTTGTTCATGTGTAGGGTGTCTGTACCGTGTTTGTGGTGGGCACACATGTGCCGTGTGCTGCTGTTGGGTGAATGTGTGTAATGTGTGCCTGTGGTCAGTGGGGCTGCACGTGGGCTGCATGTGTCTCTATGCTGTGTGTTGTGTCAGTGCAGTGTGGTGAGTATGGTGGGTGGCATGCAGTGAGTGTCCCCATGTATGGGGGGTGACGTGTCGCTCTGCGTGGATGGTGCGTAATGCGTGAATGTCTTGTTTCTCTGTGTCTCTGTGTATGTGCAGGGTGTGTCTGCTGTGTATGTCATAGTGTGTAGTTTGTATGTGTAATGTGTGTGGTGTGGTGTTGGTGTCCAGTGTGTGTGGTGTGTATGTGTTGTGTGAGGTGTGTGTGGTGTGGGGTATTTGGTGTGTGGTGTGGTGTGGTGATGTGTGTGATGTATTTGGTGTGTGAAATGGTGTGGGGTGATGTGTGTGTGGTGTGGGGTATGGTGTAATGTGTGTGGTGTGTGTGGTGTGATGTGTGTGCATAGTGTGTATGTGGTGTGGTGAGGTGATATGTGTGGTGTGTTTGTTTTGTGGTGTTATATGTGTATTTGGTGTATAGTGTGTGTGGTGTGGTGGTGTGTGTAGTGTGTGTATTTGGTGTAGTGGTATGTGTTCGTGTTGTGTGTGATATGTGTATTTGGTGTGTAGTGTGTGTGGTGTGATGTGACGTTTGTGTTGTGCGTGGTGTATTTGGTGTGATGTGTGTGGTGTGGTGTGGTGATGTGTGTGGTGTATTTGGTGTAGTTATATGTGTTTGTGTTGTGTGTAGTATGTGTATTTGGTGTGGTTATATGTGTTTGTGTTGTGTGTAGTGTGTGTATTTGGTGTGGTTATATGTGTTTGTGTTGTGTGTAGTGTGTGTATTTGGTGTAGTTATATGTGTTTGTGTTGTGTGTGGTGTATTTGGTGTGATGTGTGTGGTGTGGTGTGGTGATGTGTGTGGTGTATTTGGTGTAGTTATATGTGTTTGTGTTGTGTGTAGTGTGTGT
>CAUYQV010093416.1:0-10467 GCA_963574575.1 Galagoides demidoff | reverse complement strand
TCAAGCTATCCCCCTGGGTAGAGTGCCATGGCATCACAGCTCATAGCAACCTCCAACTCCTGGGCTCAAGCAAGTCTCCTGCCTCCGCCTCCCAAGTAGCTGGGACCACAGGCGCCCGCCACAATGCCCGGCCATTTTTTTGGTTGCAGCCATCATTGTTGTTTGGCGGGCCCGGGTTGGGGACTCGAACCCGCCACCTTAGGTGTACGTGGCTGGCGCCCTAGCCGATTGAGCCACAGGCGCCGAGCCCGAAGAACATCTTTTAACTGGAAACTTCTCATCAGAAATTATACAAGTATAAGACAACAAAATGACATATTTTATTCTATTGTTTTGAAGCAAACAAAAATGTCCATTTAGGGTTCTATAATATCTGCCAAAAATTATCTTTCAAAAAAAAAAAATGAGAGAGAGGCCGGCAAGGTGGCTCACACCTGCAATCAATCCCAGCACTGTGGGAAGTGAGACGAGGCAGGAGGATTACTTGAGGCCAGGAGTTTGAGACCAGCCCGGTCAACATAGTGATACTCCACATCTACAAAAAATAAAAATGTTAGCTGGTCATAAGGGCAGGTGCCCGTAGTGCCAGCTACTTGGGAGGCTGAGGTGGGAGGATCTTGAGCTCAGGAATTTGAGGTTACATCGAACTATGATCATGTCACTGTCTCAAACCTAGGTAAGAGTGAGACCTTGTCTCTTAAAAAAAAAAGGGAGAAACAGTTTAAGAAAACATTTTGGGCTTATGAGGTCTGATAAGTTTGCAAACTCGTCCTAGACAAAGTGCTACACATCTCATGGGGGACCATGACTACGGTCACCTGCAAAGTGCTCCCCTGGGAGCTGTGACGGATGCCCCCACACCTAGCCCACCTTTCAAAGCAGTTCTGGAACTCTTTTTTTGCAATGACCATG
The DNA here is from genome assembly GCA_963574575.1 of Galagoides demidoff. NCBI lineage: Eukaryota > Metazoa > Chordata > Mammalia > Primates > Galagidae > Galagoides > Galagoides demidoff. The sequence goes on along the minus strand of CAUYQV010093416.1, from coordinate 9,555 downwards.
GGAGCTGTCATTGTATTGCCCTTGATGTCCTGAATGTCCTCAATGTTTTCTTTTCAATATTTCCTTTATCTTTGGATTAAAAAAAAAAAAGTCATTGGCGCCATCCCAGGTGAGTAGGGAGCGTGTTCCATTAGAGTTATTTGTTTACTGGCTAAAAACTCCCTCACAGACCGTGCTATGTAAGCTGGTGCATTGTCGCGATGCAAGAGCCATGAGTGGCCAGTATTTTCAGCTAAGATTTTCCTGTTTCTCTACTGATATCTACTTGGTCTGCTATGCTTCTTATAGTCAGCTGACAATTTTGATGCACAATTTGACAATTTTTTGCAATGTTTTTATCCGTTCTGCTCGTTCCTGGCCTCCCTGACATCTCTTCAACTCCTCTCCAAAAAATGTTATCTATTTGTACCCTGCTGTTTTCTTCATGACATTATCCCCATAAACTTAGACTAACATGTCTCTGATTAAACATCCACTCCTACCTAGTTTAACAAGGAATTTATGATTGTTTGTTCACTGCTCCAATTCAAGCTCTGACATTCTCACAATGGCCCACAAAAACACAACAGCAATAGAGAAAGCCAGTCTAGTCTGTAAGATGCCTCCACGTGTGGATAGGAACACAGCTCTGAGATGCTGATGCACCAAGCTGAACCCTTACTGAGCTGTTCCCACGGTGCTGCCAACGTAAGCACACAGCGGCAAAGTTTACAAACTTAACTGTCAGACCCAGTATAAGCAAACAGAAGTAAAATGTATGATAACAATGGCAAAGGCCAAGAGGGGGTCAGTGAGAGTACATGATGGTTTTTCTACTCTGCACAAAGCGACACAGTCATTTCTGAAGTTGATTCCAATAAGCTAGATGTGTACTAAAAACCATAAAGCAGCTACTATAGAAACAGAAAAAAAAAAACGTGTAACAATTCAAGCTTTTCCCTAGAATGGAGAAAGATGAAAGAGCTATTATTCCTATCCCCAAACAAGCCCACCACATTTAATTTGTAAAGTTACAATTTCTCTTGAACACTTCAGAAAGCTGAGGTCCATCCAGGGAAACTAACACAATATCTAAGAAATAAGATGTAAGCTCCTGCACCTACTTACTAGGGGCGAGACACTGGATACCATGCAAGCCAGTAAGCGACTTTAACTAGAATATTTAACACACTGCTAAAGGTCAAGTGTGGGCTACAGTGAGGGTCTGGAAATTCTGGGGCTTCCAGTGCACAGGGAAATTATACCCCCTTGCAGGTTCTTCCCACAGATCTCACCAGTGACTCATAAGAAAGATGAGGGAGGGTCAGGAACCTGAGAAGGTGTCCCCTTCGTGGTGGTGCCCGAGTTGGCAGGGACTTAAGCCTTGCCTGGATTTTTCCTTCCTACCTCACTTAAGGAACAAAAGCCTAAGCTGCTTCAAGTAGGAAAGCAACGGAAAGCACTGCCCGCAGCTGGAATAAGGCAACAGGAAAATGCAACGAAACCCAAACACTTAGCAGGGACCTGTCCTGGGCCTGGACCGTGATGTCTTTCGTGGCTGGGTGGGGGCAGAATCGCCAGGAGGAAACACGGTGCGGAAGGGCGAAGCTGAGCCGGCGAGGCAGAGGACGCCCTCCCTGCACCCGCACCACCCAGAGGCACCGGTCAGGCCAGGGCCCCGATGGCACAGGGCCCACCTGACCTTCACCTCACGTCTGCCACCCTTGTTGTTTTGTAAATTCAGCTTTAACCTAAAAGTGTATATTCTGAGTAGTTTAAGGCAATTGATTAAGGAGATTAACATTTGAATTAGAAATGTCGTTTTAAGTCATGGGTTATGCCCATTATTGTTGTTTAAGACAGGGTTAATTATTGTTGTTTAAAATACAGGTTAATGTGGTTTTTATGGATAAAACTGTAGTTTTGAAATGGCAGAGCAGAATAGTTTTGGAGAAGCTACTCCTACTGTTCTCCAGAATTGCTGGCCTTCTGAGAATAAAGCCAGTTAGGCCTAATCCCCCATCTCTGCACCTTGGCCGGACAATGACAGGCAGTTGGACCCTCTTTATCGGGTGACACCACTGTCACCACAATAGTATTTCATCTATTGTTGGGGGAGTGCAAAACCCTGGAGAAAGACCTTCCGTGCGTGAGACAAGGTGCCAAGGGAAGCCATAAAGCTGAGGGTGAAAGAGACAAAGGGAAAAACCCCTGGCAAACCAGTGTTCCCTCTGAACACAAGAGATGCCCTGGGAACCTGAGGCCTGTGGTGCAGTGACGGCAGCTATCACTCCACTGTTGCATTGGTCACTGCAGTGACGGGACGCAAACTTAGCTCAGCTCCCTACTGGACCGGTCAGTTCTCCACACCAAAGGCCTAGCAAAAGACAAAGTGTGCCATCTTTAGGTATAAACACTCTACTGCCTTATAGATGTCTAGCTTTTAACAAAACTATGAATACTCTACTGTCCTAAAAGATGTTTAGCTTTTAACAAACTATGACACATATTAACAAAAACAAGAAAGAAGGAAAAAAACACACTGCCAAGAGACAGAAACAACAAAAAACCCCCGGACCCTGACCAGAGATGCCCAGATGCTGGAGTCATTTAAAAAAAATTTAAAAAACTATGATTAATATGCTAAAAAAGAATTAAAAAAAACTGTGATTATATGCTAAAACAATGATTAATATGCTCCAGTGGAAAATGTGGGCAACATGTATAATCAGATGAATAATTTCAACATGGCAAGAGAAACTACGAGAGTCAAAAGGAAAAGCTAGAAATTAACAACTTGGTAAGGAAAACAAAAAATACCTTTGATAAGCTCTTCAGTAGATTTGACACAGCTGAGGAAAGAATCAGTGAACTTGAAAATCAGTCAATACAAAATACCTAAACTAAAACAAAAGGAAAAAAAAGAGTGGGGAAAACTAAAAAACAGAATAGAGCACCCAAAAGCTGGGGACAACATCAAATGATCTAACATGTGTGTAACTGGAAGCCAAAATGCTCAGAGAATGTGAACCAGGATAAAATGGGAAAGTATACTTAAAAGCTAATAATAAAGGTAAAAGAGAATCATAAAAAATATGCGATCCAAAAGAAGGCAAGAAAAAGAACTAAGAACAAATGGGACAAATAGAAAATAACTAGCAAAATGTTCCTTTAAAAATCATCCAGTATTATTAGCTGGGTGTTGTGGAGGGTGCCTGTAGTAGTCTCAGCTACAAGGGAGGCTGAGGCAGGCAGACTGCTTGAACCCAGGAATTGGAGGTTATTGTGAGCTAGAATGATGCCATGGAATTCTAGTTTTAATGAGACTGTCTCAATAAATAAATAAAGAAGAAAAATTTAAAAAAATCATACAGCATTAGTTACAGTAAATGTAAATGGTTTAAAATGCTAATTAAAAGGCAGACGACTGTCAAAACAAATCTTAAAATTTCAGACCCAATGATAAGTACAGACATATATTCGGTTTCAAGGTAAAAGGACAGGAAAAAATATAAATTGCAAATACTAATCATGAGGAGTGGCTGATTAGCATCAAATAAAGGAAATTTTAAGACAAGGAATATTACTAAAGATAAAGGGGAATATTTCAAAATGATACAGCATTATTTCATTAAAAGGATACCATAATGCTAAATGTACAGACACCTAAAAACAGAGTTTCCATATACACGAAGCAAAAACCAATAGGATATATATAACTCACAGTTATAAGTTGGAAACTTCATCTTACTAATAATTGATAGACCAAGAAGACAGAATACCAGTAAGAATACAGAAGTTTTAAATTGGAAGGACAGACCAGCAATAGTTGGTAGAAAGAATAATAATGATAAAACAAAAATACCAATTTGTGGGCTGAAGGATAGTTCTCCTAGAATCCCTTGAAATGCAACCTTGAACTGGCTGAACTGGGTATAAGTGAAGACAACTGAGCACAAGGCAGCTTCTATCCATCGAGCCTGAAGACCATTCCAGTGTCCTCATCTTACCTGGGAAGGTCTTCACTTTGTTCCATCTTGGAATCCACAAGAGAAATTAAGGCCCCAGAAGTACTAAACTTCACTGTGATTCCCAGAACTCCTAGGGTAACTAACCAGGTTAAGATGAGCACATGGAGATACACATAGTACCTGTGGGAACATATGTGTATACATGGTCGCCATATGTAGGGTGAAATGACTTTGGCAAAGCCACAGTGTTCCACCCTTTCCCCTCCCCAAATAAAACATGTCTACTAATATACGATTTAGTAGACAGAAGACAGGCTTCTAGTTCAAGAGCAAGTGTAAACGCCTGGCTTAGAAACAATAGCTAATACACATTGAACCAGGTACTTGGCTAAACATTTTACATACATGTAATGTCAACTGAATCACACTATGGGTAAATCAAGAACTCCTACTACGGGAATTTGATGACAAATATCTGTTCCCTGAACTTACGTGACTTTTACTGACAATGCTGGGTAAGAGATGGCTGCTTCAAATCCCTTGACTAAGGGTAGATTCAAGATTATTTTAAGTTGGGGCTTACACTAGCTGCCATCCTTACTACTGCTGCCCCGACTGCAGATCTATCAAGAAGAATCACTCACAGTTTTATGCTGAGGTCTCCTTTACCAGAAGAGGAATCGTGGACCATTTTTTTCTTGCCAGCATGGCAGAAAACCAAGAACACTACTGGCTCTGCGTCAACTGAAAACTGAGCCGTCTTTGAGAAACTGTAGAGTTCTCTATTGTTTCAAAAACCCTGGTAGGTTGTAGAAATGTTCTAAATGAGCTCTGGGGGTAAAGTCAGTATCACCCACATTTGATGACAGGAGCTACATACTAAAAAAGCAGCAGATACTCAAGAATTTAGAATGCTTTTTTTTTTTTTTCTTTCTTGATACCCAGTCTCTCTATGCTGGGCTAGAGGGCAAGTGGCATCATTATAGCTCACCACAACTTCATACTCTGGGCCCAACCCATCCTCCTGCCTCAGCCTCCCCGGTAGCTGGGACTACAGGTGCCCAGAAAGTTTTTCTATCTGTTGTAGACACAGGGTCTTGCTCTTGCTCAGTGTAGCCTCTAATTCCTGACCTCATGCGATCCTCCCACCTTGGCCTCCCAGAGTGCTAGGATTACAGATGTGAGAAAACACATTTTACAAAAGAAGAAACTAGGGCACAGAGAATGCAAGTTGCCATACCGCTGATACACGGAGGAGCTAGGATCTGGGCCCAGCGTGGTTCTCGCAGTCCTTCACATTCTTAAACACTACATGATGTAGCCTCCCCAAGAGAACCAGTAAAAATTGAAATGGAGATGGCAGAGATGAAGTTAATGAGCTGTGGTAGGGTACAAGGTGATCTGTAAACAAATATTTTAAACCAGGTGCGCCCTTTATGCGTTGTCTATCATGTTCCTTGAAGGGCTGTAAGTATTTCCATAAAATCCTGCAAGGCAATCAGAATTCCACACAAGTCAGGCCAATCTTTCAGGAGCAGGGGCATTCACTATAGGAGGATCATCTCCTCCATCAAAAAAATAAAAATAAAAAATTTAATAATGTGTAATAGTTTGCACAAAATAGTATCACAAAAGCTGAACAGCAAACAGGCTAAAGAATAAACAGCAACCATGTCCAAAAAGATACTCTAAAATCTAAGGTCCCAGTGTTTTCCAGGCAAAGAGCAGAACAACGGGGAGCTTGTGCTCATCTTAAACAAGCCTAACGGGGGCTGCTGGGCAACACAGCCCGGAGCCAAAGCCAGCGTCTGCTCGCAAACCCTGCAGGCAGGCACACCCATCACCCTGAGCCCAGACTCAGGCTGCTGGCTGGCCAGGGGAGTGAGGGTGTATTTCGGCAGTGGGTCGCCACCCTGGAAGAGCTCAAGGAAGCAACCTTGCAAGTGCTTTCGTCGGTCTGAGTGAGGAGTGGTGCCCAACAATTTCTGATTTACTCTGAAGTAGGCTCATCCCTATAACTGTCTTTTGTTTCATGGCAACGACTTTTTTCTACAAATACTAAACGTATGTGGGGATACTTAATGTTAAAATACACCCTGACATTAAAATTCTAGTTTTACTGAAGATTTGAGTGGGTGAATCAGGTAGACACAGGATGCCCTTGGGTCTAGCTAGAAGTAATTCTATAGAATGCAAAGAAAGCAGTAGATTCAGTCAATAAAATATAAACCAAAACTTGATAAAGGAGCAGTTGTAGTTAAGAGGTGAGACATTCTGAGAGGGACTACATTTAAATAGGTCTATACTAAAGCTCAGAAGTAATTCCAACTCTGCTCCTGGGCGTCATCTCAGCTACTGAGCAGAACGGTCCCTGGCATGCGATTTAGAAATCTTAAGTTTTAGAACAAGTTCATCAAGTTCCTCAAGGACTATCATGCATCAGGGTTCAGAGTGACCGTCCACCGAGAAGCAGTTAAAGATAGAATCAGTAACATCCGAGAGTTCTCTATTCAGTTAAAATTACATCCTAGCTTAACTCTAACTATCTGGAAAAGCCACCCACTCAGACGGAATCTATAGTTCTCTAGGATTTCCAGACATCGGAGATCTCGGCAAACAGAAGTACCACCGACAATGTCATTTCCAAAGCCTGGCGTGACTCCGACAGCCATTCTACAGAGTTTACTTAAACATTAAAATGATTATAAATATGACCGAGACATGGCTAATGTGAGGAGGCGTTACAGTAAACGTTGATGAATGCAATGGTGGTGATGTGGCGGCACTGGACAGCAGTGTGTCAAACGGAAGCACAGGCAGTTCCCGGGCTAAGAATGAGCTAGGTGCTGTCGGCTGGTTAAGCTGAATTTGCACGTGGTTGGAACAGGCACATTACCTACCACCTGTAACAGCCACGGTTCGTAAGTACAAACCGTCCATCAGCTGGATATTTGTAACTCGGGGACTGCCTGTACTCATATTAATCCTGCTACTGTTTTTCTTCAGTTGTCTGACAGGTTAATTCCTGTTTCTGACCACGTTGAACTTCACCTGCCGCCTGATCCAGGGCATCAGAAAGTGTGTGTATTGTGCTTTCCACTCCATTAATCCACTCAGTTGTCAGTGACCCAACATTTTTTTGTGGGCACAATTTCCCTTTACCAATGTAGCCTCCAGGGAATAGCACCACAGATTATACATATACAGGAGCTACAAAAAATGTGTTTTCTTGTTCTACTTTTTTTTTCAGTTGCTTAACATTCATTCATTCAATACTCTTGTGCATCTGATTAGGGCAAGGCCAAGCTCCTTCTACCTTCAGAAAGTGATCACCATCTTTGACAAACTGTAACTGTGGAGTATACCTTTGTTTTAGGAAGTGAATGAAGCATGTTTGTGTGACAGACCAATACACTGAACACTACAGAGAACAACAAACATTCTGAAAACCCAGTTTATTTTCCATGTTGTGGACAGATCCAGTCAGTGTGATCAGTTTTTCTGCACGTGTAATAATTTATCAAAATAAGTTTTCCCACAAGACTCTTTTCCATCAATTCTGAAAATCCTGGTCTGACAACATATTGTTCTACTTTTTAACTGAGATTTTAGGAGAGTATTGTGGCAAAAAGAAAGGGACTGTGTATATCTACATGTTTTATTAGTGCTGACACTTTTCCTGATGACACGCACGGTTTAAATTCTACCACATTCACGAAAAGGTAAAGGTCTTACATCACATTCCTCAGTTATCAAAAATTCCAGAAGTACTTATTTCTGCTGAGCACAGTGGCTCACGCCTAGAATCCTAGCACTTGGGAGGTGGAAGTGGGTGGATCATCGCCTGAGCTCACAGGTTTGAGACTAGCCTGAGCCAGAGCAAGACCCCATCTTTAAAACACAGCCAGGCGTTGTGGTGGGCACCTGTGGTCCCAGCTACTTGGGAGGCTGAGGCAAGAGAATCCCTTGAGCCCAAGAGTTTGAGGTTGCTGTGAGCTAAGACACGACGGCACTCTACCAAGAGTGACCAAGCAAGACTGTCTCAAGAAAGGAAAAAAAAAAGAAAGAAGTGCTTATTTCTCAATCTCCATGCCAATAATCTTCATCTTAGGCTTCACCCCCCATTTCCCTCTCTCTTCCCTAACCCACACTCTCTCCCAGGGAGAGAATCCATAATTCTCAGGGGAATCCTTTATCAGCATCCAGACTTTTCTTGCTTTCTACAAAAAAAGATCAGCTATAGGTTCCAGACATCAGAGATCTCAGCAAAACGCAAGCTATAAAGAGTGACGTGGCAATAAAAGACCCAGAAAATAAGATTTGGGAGAGAGAATAATACAAAAGATCTCTTTTAGAACAAAATAGTAAAAGAAGACAAGGGGACTGACAGATGCCACACTGATTACACTGAACATTTATACAAAGCACAGCATGCATTATACACCCGAGCCACGCGCAAACAAGGGACTCCACAACTGACACAGATTGGTTTTCAAACTGACGGCATGTTGTAAGGAACAGAGAAGCCCCAAATGCCCTGGTCAGGTCAGGCAGCTGAGTCCCGCCCTCCATACATGTCAACAGGTCACTGAAAAACACACCCGAAAGCAAACTTGATCTGGGCTGGGGATTTCCAGAAGACTCTGCCACGGTTCTGTAAATCTGAGCAGTCAGGGTTTCGATGCAGCCCAAGGCTGCTTTTCAGTCTGGGCTAATAGGGGATAACACAGTAAAAGAGTAAAGAAGAGAGAAAAGTATCCCACACTTCTCTGGGCCACGCACATTCACGCCTGCTCTCCACTCGCTCCAGTCCTGCTTTAGTGGAGGCAGAAACTGACCAAGACAGAGAGCCTTCCACCTCCCTGGACGCTGCTATTTCCCAGGATGTCCTGCTCCACATGAAGTACTGTTCAGAATAACTTGGTTTACATCTGTGGCAAGTTAATAAACATCAGATAATTGAGGGGAAAGTTCTAAGTTTCCTACATCATCTCATTGGGAATGTAATTTTCCCCTTCATTTCAGTGTATCATGAAGACAGTTAATTTCTGAAGTATGTGAAGCTGGAAATGGTTTAAAATTATAATAATCTAAGTAGCCTTATAAGTACAGCAGAAGCCAGGGCAAGGGTGAGGGAATCTGTGGTTTATAGTTAATGACTACTTCTAGAAACTTAATGTTCGCATAAAAAAAAAAGTGGTCAATTAAATAACTTTATTAATTTAGTCACTGAATGGAAGTCACATATACCTCCTAGTGTACATCACTGCCATTAGAATCGTTATAGGCTATTCCAAGCTCGTGGAATATCTCTAGAAAGTTCCATATGCCTTCCTGCCATCGACTACTGAATGCTCTGGCCTCTCTCTCTCTTATTTACGTCCTTCACAAATGTTCTTTCCTCTCTGATCAGGTACAAGCTGATAAGATCAAATTGTGGGCACTCAAAAATTCTGCACTGCTTAACCTTTTTTTTTTTTTGAGACGGAGCCTCAAGCTATCCCCCTGGGTAGAGTGCCATGGCATCACAGCTCATAGCAACCTCCAACTCCTGGGCTCAAGCGAGTCTCCTGCCTCAGCCTCCCAAGTAGCTGGGACCACAGGC
>CAUYQV010093414.1:0-15270 GCA_963574575.1 Galagoides demidoff | reverse complement strand
AAAACTTTCTCCACCCCGGGTTCGGGGCTCTACCTTGGTGCATGCACCAGGAGAGACCAAACCCGGGTTTGAATAAACCTCACCTCTTGCCTTTTACATCGGAGTTTGTCTCGGATTTGTCTGGTGGGGATATTTGGGAGTACTTTTCGGGCACAACACTAGGACAACTCCAGAAGATCCTGCTGCTTGGTAATCACATTCATTATGCAGGCAAAATGAATAGGACTGACCTGTGTAACCAACAGGATGTTGTCATATAGTGGTATGAGGCTAAGTCATGTAAAATATCAACATTTCTGCCTTGTTCTGTTTTGGATTGCTCCCACTAGGGAAAGCCAGCTGCCCTGAAGACACTTCAACAACCCAAGGAAAGGCCCCCAGGCAAAGAAGTGAGGCCTCTTACCAACAACCAGAACCAACTGCCAGCATGTGAATGAGCTACTTCTGAAGCTGACCCTGTACCTAATTCCTAGTCAAGCCTTCACCTGACAGTAGCCGTGGCACTGCAACTTCATGAGACCCAGAACCAGACCAAAAAGCCGTTTCTGAGTTCCTGACCCACAGAAACTGTGAGATAATACATATGTATTATTGTTTTTAAGTCACTACCTTTTGAGATAACTATGCAACACCAATAAATGAGAAATATATTCCATTAACACAACTCATCAGACTTTAAAGATAAGTTCTTTAGGATGTCTCAAGAGCAAAAGCCATGCTTCGAAAATCAAGCTAAAATTCCCATAGAATCCATATGCTAAAATCTAACCCTTTTCATCTTCTGGTTTCCACGTAGTATTATTCAATGATGAGGTAAACATATTGCATATAGCTTTCAGTTGAACCATCTTGTCTTCTAGAAATGAAAATCAATGATTCTTGTCTAATGCACAGATACAGTATTTCTATAAATTATAATCAGTGTTATTGCACCATTTTTAGTTGACTGTAAAGCAGTTGTTAGTCAACCTACATCCAGAACTAGTAGTTAAAAGGGGCGGGGGCACTAAAATGGCTTTAGTATTATAATTCACAGAAGCTTCATAGGGATAATTTGTTTCCATTCAACAGTGGAGAGTTTAAAAAAAATAAAACCCTCTAGATATACTTCCTTACGATGGAGGGTAAAGAGAGGTTAACTTCCAGATAAGAGTTTCAAAGAGCCAATTAAGCATGCTACCTCTCCCCTGGGCTCTGAAACAAGTAGGAAATACACGGAGAAGACAGGTATTTATCAGTTTTATTAACTAAGAAAACCAAACAAAAGTGTATTGTATCTGAGACTAAAGGAGGGTTTTGCTTCCCTCGCCTTCTCTGGGGCCTATATTCGGACAAGTCCCAAGCAGAGATGCCAGAAACCTCAAGTACCCCCCACCATTGCCCCAGTGGGTTTATCATCAAAAAGTAGAGGACACAGAGAGGGGGGTCCAGGCAGGAAGAGAACAAGAGAGGCTTGAGTGCAAAGTAAGCCCATAGAATGAAGGGGAGAGAAGTATGGGTGTCAGTGGACTCACTGGCTTATGTTTTGGAATATCAGAAACACAATTACCAAGTGACCCGAAGCTCTACACACTCAGCGCTCTGGTTATTAACAGACTGAAGACACCGCAAAACTGGGTCAAAAAAAAAAACTCTTGTCCACTGGATGCTTACAGCCACACCACTGCGCTACCAATACTGGCAAAATGAAGGCTACAGCAAAAACAAAAACAAAGGAAGAGTGTTCGAGGGTGGTGTGGGCGACGGTGCGAAAAGAAGAGCAGACCTCAACTAAGTCAGCGGGATTGACAGGCAAGGTGCAGAGGCTCGTAAACCGCCACCATCCACCAGGGCCGCAGAACCGGGCCGGATACTTACGCTGGGCGAGGGGCAACCACGGACGCAGTCCGGGCCAGAACCACACCGGCCACCGAGCCGCCTCCACCCGGGTCCGCTCATACAGTCGAGCCGCTCAGGCTCGAGCGACTCCGGAGCCTCTAGTCTGGCCGGCCGGTCGCCTGTTTGGGTACTTGGGGCGGGGGAAAAGCGAGCACCCGCCCCGCCCAGTTGCTACCTTATCAGCGCCCACTGCGGTGGCGACTCCGGAGGCCTAGGCCAAGGGGAAGGGTCCCCTGAACCCGACGCCCGCTGGGAAATGTAGTTCCGCGCCCGGGTCCCGCCGGCCTCCCGAACGCTCCGGGGCGTTTGTTTAGATTGGCATTTGCTTCCCCGCTTGCCCCCAGAGGACTCGGAACGCCGGCCCCGCCCCGGGAGGTGCAGTGCACTCTGGGCATTGTAGTCTTGTTCTGTTCGGTGGGTGCAGGACGAGTGGAACGGAGACGCACCGTGGAAACGGAACTCTCGTACCCCATTGGACGCCGTCCCCAGTCCGCGTCTGCGCAGTCTGTGGTGGCGTCGTAACGCCCCGGGGAAGGGGAAGCGGACGGGGACCTGGAATTGCTGCATCTGACTTTCTGCTGTACCACTAGCAGGATTGGGTCACTGGTTCTTCACCTTTTGTCTGTTGCACGCATCCCGCCCTCCCCATTTGTTTTCCCACTCCTTGGATCCAACCCAGTGGGCATTCACGTCAGTTCTCTCACCCCGCCGTGAGCCCCCTCTTGGTCCCCGGGAGGGCCTGGCACGGAGGCGGTAACTATGGAGAATATGGCGGAGGAGGAGCTGCTACCCCTGGAGAAGGAGGAGGTGGAGGTGGCCCAGGTCCAGGTCCCGACCCCGGCCCCGGACTCGGCTCGGGTCCCAGCTCCGGCCCCGGATTCGGCTCTGGACTCGGCTCCGACTCCGGCCTCGGCTCCAGCCCCAGCCCCTGCCCTGGCCCAGGCTCCGGCCCTGTCCCCGTCCCTAGCCTCTGCCCCTGAGGAGGCTGAAAGCAGTAAGTGCAGGAGGCCCAGATCTTTCTGCCTCAGGAAATATGAGAAAGTGCGCCTTGCTGGGAAGTAGGGGAGGCCCTTCTTCACAGGGATGGTTTTTATGGGGAAAGGCAGGTTTAGGGAAATGGGAGGGAGGAAGAGGGGACCTGGGTAGCGGGTAAAGCAGGCATGTAGAGTGGGAGAAGGCACCTCCCATCACGGTGAAGGTTATGTGGAGGCCAAGGGTGCTGCAGATAGAAATAATTAATTTAAGGGTTTCTTGGTTAACGGGGGTCTTTTTATGGTTCAGAAATAGGAAGTTACACCTAATTTGGTAGTTTCCCTTTCGACCCAGTAAGCCATAGTTAACTGTCCTTTCAAATGTGATATACTCACCACGGCAACCTGTTTACGATACTAGATCCTAGCTGCCAAAATTAAGAAATCATTACTGTCAACTGGTTTTTTTTCTTCGACATACACAAAGAGATGGGTTTTTCTCGTTTTATTTTCTTTAGCAGCTTGCTTCCAAAAACAATTTGAGACTTATGAGTAGTTTAGGAAAGAATCGACTAAATTTATGGATATCTTCCCCCATACGTAAATACCAGTTGAGTTTTGTACTCCGTTCCATCTGAACTTGACGGTTGAAGATTAACAACCCATGTTATCAAGCTTCTGAATGTGCTTGCATGTTTTCTAAATACTAAGAATATAAAAAATAGATGAGTAACACTTTCTTAAGGAACTTATGGACATTTTTAAGTGTAAGGCCTAAGAAAGATTTAATGAAGTTCTTGTAACATTATTCTGCAGTCCGTAAATTGACCCTTATGCTCTTTCTGAATTATAAATTAAAATCTCTTAAATTAATCCATCACCCTTCCTACTTCTAGACTAGTTTTGAGTGTAATGCTAAAACACTCGGATAGGTATAGTTTAATGTTATTTTGCCACTTCAAAACGACATGTAAATTATTACAGATTTAAGAATAGGGCTGATCATAGGAAAGCCAAACTCAGTATACCACAAGTAGTCCCCTCCTTATCATAAAGCTTAAATGCAAAATATGGCGATTTATTGCTTTGCTCACAACTACAGTGGGAGGGAGAGTGATGGTATTAAACTTTCCTAAGTAGCCTCCTACCTCACTTCCAGAATACATGTTTCTATTAATCAAGTGGTTCCGCAGCTTTAGGGAATGCATGCTTTTTTTCACTTCCTCTCCAGCAAAAATATGTTAGTTTGGAAAGATTTACTCTTATGTTCCAAAATTTACAAATACATCATTTGAAGAACGTATACTGTTTAGGAAGCCCGAAAGTGCATTAATAAGACAAACGTAAAGTTGGAGAAATCCAAAATGCATTAAAAGTAAAATATATTACTCATATAAAAAATTATTTTTAGATGATCTAGATAGTCCTTTGAAGTCAGTCATAACTAGGCAAGATGAAGATGACCCATCTTCTATTGAGGAAAAAATGACAGCAGTTGTAAAAGACCCTCATAGCATCTTCGACTCATCTGATTTAGAAAGAGGTTTGGTATTGACTTCTTGATTATTAGCATGTTATGAAAAGTAGGTTGAGTGGCTCAAACACAGATTGTCTAATATCTACTATCTTGAACCAGAAAGTAATTTCAGAAATATCTATAAGTATACATGAATTTTTAGACAGATCTTTCCATTTTCTTCAATAGTGGAACCACAGGATTTTTAGTTTTCTAAATTACCAGGCTCCTTTCTCTTATTTTGTACTATTTACTAGAATAATTTCAATAAGTACATCTTTAAATAGTGCTATTTGTCTTGTTTTCACATAGTTCTTTGAACAATGAAAGCCAGAAGCCTTTACGATTACCAATTAGATAGGTTGATTTATACACGTGGATTCATTTCCTGAATATGACTGTCTGACCTAGCGATTAAAAGTTTTTGATCAGATGGGAAAAAACTTTACCTATTTATAGAAATTAAATCTCACCTTAACTCATCTGAAGGATATATAGTTTAAGAACTTAATAATATTTGTTGCTTTTTGTTTTTGCTCCTTTAAAAATAAGGTGAAAAATTGCCTTTTAATAAATTTTAGCAGGAACATCTGATAGTGCTGAATTGGATTCCAAAATTACTGACACAGTATTCTATTGCATCCAAAAAGTGTAATGATAATTTTAAAAAATTATTGCTTAACAAATTATTGCCTACAGTGTGCAAATTACTGCACTAGGCATTTAGCCTTCTTATTGCTTATTTGTGGGGGAGACAAGAATACAAATTACACAAATAGGTGAACAGATAAACTGACAGTGAAGCTCAGAGAGGTATTAATAGGAAGGTAGCAGCGTCAAGAATTCAGTATAAAACTCTTAAGGTTTTAAATTGTTTAATAACATAAATATTAGAATTAGGAGATGCTGGTTTATCCCATTTTCTCTTATCTCCTTGGATCTTCACCTGTCAGTTTTCCGTGTCTTATATATTCAGTCCCCCACTTTGTAAATGTTCTTTTCCTTTGGAATGCACGTATATTCAATCTCTCCATCCTTAAAAAAAAAAAAAGACATGCGTGATACAAGTTGCAATCCTATTCATCTTTTTTATACTTCCAGACGTCTTGAAAAAATAATCTACACTGATTTTCTATATTTTCTTTTCTACTTCCAAATACCACTGAACCAACTTCTTAAAGGTCACCAGAGATTTCCAACATATGAAATCCAGTGGCCTTTTCTTGATCTCTACAACTTTTTGTGATACTTAGTGTTGAGCTTTTCTCTTTTCTAGATTCTTCTTCTTTGGCTTCCACATTATATAGATTCGCCTCACCATTTATTCTTTCAGAATCCACCTTCCTGATTCTTTTCAGCCGACTTCTCTTATAAATAACCTACATATCCCTTCATATCTCACTTCCAGATGTGTCTGTCCTATGATGAGTAGTTGTATGATCACTAGGTCCAGCAGCGTTGAGGAATTTATCCTCTCAACCCAGTCAAGAAGATTTAAAAGAAAAAAAGAATATTTTAAAAAGACTTATTCATGTACTCTCAAATTTACAAGTACTTAATTTGAAGAATGTGCAATGTGTGAGAAACCTGAAAATGCATTACTGGGACAAAGACATAATAATTAAGAAATCTGAAATGGATTAGGATTAAAGTATGTTTTAATCACATTTTAAAATTAACTTTAGGTGATCTAGATTGAAATCACTCATAACTAGGTAAGACTGGAGCCAGACATTTTTCTTCTCTTTTTCACACTTTTATCTTAGGCTTTCTTACAGTTTCACCTAACATGTTACTTATGATTTGTGTCTCCAGAATCTTCCTGGGCTCCCAAAACAAGTTGTCAGCTGCCTACTGGCTATTATTACCAGAATACTCTACCAATAGTACATTTAAACATACTGTGTCAAAAACTAATTTCATTTGCTCACTCTTCTTCCTTTCCTCTACCTTGTTTAGTTCTTGGAGCCAGTAATCTCAGCCACATAAACTCCAAAGCATAGAACCATCTTTGATTTCACTTTTCGTCCTTCTCACAGCTCAAGTTCTATTGTTTCTTTTTTTACTTCTGATGTCCTGTACCTTCCCATTACTAATTTTCTCACCTTTCTTACAAAACCTTGTTACTATCGCCAGAAATACTCTCCTGGAATGCGTTCAAATCCTTTCATTCACTTCTTCAAAAACCTGCGAAGACCATTGCCTGAAGAATAAAGTCCAAACTAACTTACATAGAATTTCTGCCTTCCGTGATCTCTAATACCTTTTTTGCTCCATATTTTTCTTCCTACTCCATCCCCTCAAATGTATTACCTTCTAGCCAAGGGTAAGGGAGGGGTGGCTGTATATTTTATACCACATGCCCTTGTTTACAAGGTAGTTTGAATTTATAAGGCCAGTCTCCCAATCTCTACTTAGTCAAATGGCACTTCAGTGGAGACGTGCTCCCAAGTTACTTAAAATGACTCCTTCCCGTGTATGCCTGCATCACAGTGCCTCTATCTCTAGTGTTCATTTCAGCCTACTTTTAGATAGAAGTTCACATATTAACCTCTCTCACCTGACTGACAGTTATTTGAAGACAGGAAACATGGCTTGTATTTCCTTCTCCCATATTTTCTACAGGATGGAAACAATTTTTATAGAACTCTGTTGACCAATTAGATAAAATTTTAAAGCCGTACTGTTATTCATGGGGGTTTCATCCCTCAACTTTTCGCCTTCTGAAGCATGCTTGTTATTTTGTACGCTGAGTTGCGGCAGTATTCCAACGCTAGGTACTAGGACAGGAAATAAAAGTGTAAACATATGTGATGTGGTAAAATAAAAATGCAAGTACAATACAAATTGTTAAAGCTTAATTTTCTAACTCTTAAAATTGCCTTTCAGAGAGACACTTCTCAATTCAAAGGCAGCTTGCCGATCTAGAGAAATTAGCTTTTGTAACTGAAGGGGATTTTAAATCTGCCAGTTCATCAAACTCAGATAATCTTGATGCAGGTATTTCCATGTTTTTGTTTAATTTCTAATAATTTATCATCTTTCAGTTTGTGAATATAGTTTGCTTAGAATAGACTATTTATTCCTTTTGAACTAGAACAGTAGTAAAGTAGAAATTTTTATTGAGGAAATTGAGAACTTTATATGTGCAGAGGTGCTATGGGAATAAATTAGTTTATGATTCCTCAGGGAATTATAATCTTACGGATGTCTAAGGGCTGCATATAGTATAAGTTAGGAATTGCTTTTGGCTGTGAGTAACAAATTAAAAAAAAAAACAACAGTGGCTCGGCACCTGTGGCTCAACTGGCTAAGGCGCTAACCACATATACCTAAGGTGGAAGGTTCGAATCCAGCCCGGACCTGCCAAACAACAATAATGGCTGCAACCAAAAAATAGCCAGGCATTGTGGCAGGCGCCTGTGGTCCCAGCTACTTGGGAAGCAGAAGCAGGAGACTCGCTTGAGCCCAGGAGTTGGAGGTTGCTGTGAGCAGTGAAGCCATAGCACTCTACCCAGGGGGATAGCTTGAGGCTCTGTCTCAAAAAAAAAAAAAGTGTCTTCAATAATATAGAGATTAATATTCTATCATGTAAAAGAAATTCCAAGATAGGCAGTTTAGAGCTGGTACAAGAGTTCTACAGTATTGTCAATGACCAGGCTCCTCTCTTTCTGCTCTGCTATGGTTAGTGCTGGTTACCATCCTCAAGATCACCTCATGATTTTTTTGAAGTAGGCGGTGTATATAAAAACATAAATTGAACCTATCTGGTATTGTTCTGCAAGTGAAGGGTATTTGTTGAATTAAAATGTATTAAATGATTTATTGATTATTGCTATATATTTTATTGTTTTAAATGTGAATTTGACCTTCTAATACTTTTTTCCCCAAAACACACTCTGTAGAAAGTAAATGGGATCTGTTTCCATCTCTTTTTTTGTTGGCTTGTATTTGAGACAGGATCTCAGAATGTTGCCTAGATTGGAGTACAGGGGCCATTCATGATAATGATCAAAGCACACTGTAGCCTTGAACTCCTGGCCTCAGGCAATCCTCCTGGCCCAGCTTCCCAAGCACCTGAGACTCCAGGCATGTGCCAATATGCCTAGATCATATAGTATTTATCACAGTTATTATTTGAAATACATTATATTTCTTTTTATGATCGTATTTTTTAATTTTTTGGGCTTGGGACAGAGCTTTACTCTGGTGCTCAGGGTAGAGTTTGCAGTGGCATCATCAACTCCCTGCAACCTCAAACTGCTGGACTCAAGCACTTTTGCCTTAGCTTCCTGTGTAGCTGGGACTACAGGGCATACAACCACACATGGCTAGCTTTGGTTTTTTGTTGTTTTCTTAGAGATAGGATTTTGCCACATTGCCAAGGCTGATCTCAAAGTCACTGGCCTCAAGCAGTCTTCCCATCTCAGCTTCCCCGCGTGCTAGGATTACAGTCATGAGCCACCGTGCCTGACTTATATTTCTAATTAAATAAGACTTCTATAGGGAGTTTGGTAATAAAGAAGAAAGAACTTACAAATTCAAGTTGGAGACAGAGGTTCTAACCATGTCCCCCATTTCGGTACAGCAATTATGTTGGCTCTCATCTACTCCTTCCACTTCCTTCCATGTTAACTATTTTTGTTGTTGCAGATTAGCAAAGGATTATATAGCAGGTACTTATGCTGTCTGCTCAGCACAAGTTCTTTTGGGAGTATGATAGTCACTGTCCTTTCCCATATTCAAAGTGAAGTGATGCTTTCTGTGGCAGGTGGTTTGGCTTAAAGAATATCATAGTTTATCACTTCCTCAGCCTCTCTATTCCCAGTGGCAACAAGAGCATTGGAAAGCCACAGAGAAAGTTTTAGGGTGAAAAAACAATCACTGGTCATATGCTACAAGACTATTTATTGTTAACTACCCCCTGGTTCAGTAGTTATTGTTAACTACCCCCTGGTTCAGTGATAATGACCTCCCCCTACACTTAAGAAAGACTTTCTCTAAGAAGTGAGAGGGGGAGCCCCCTTTACCTGTTGTAGCTGAAACCTACCATTAATAATGACTATATTCTATACTTTATGGATTCTTTTTGTCTTTTTAAGGAAACAAGCAGATGTGTCCTTTGTGCCCTATGGAAAAATTCAGAGCTTGTAATAGCCATAAGCTTCGTCGTCACCTTCAGAATTTACACTGGAAAGTCTCAGTTGAATTTGAAGGTTAGTATTTTTGTGCTTGCAAAAAAGCATTATATGTGAAAATCAATATTTGTTACCAAATTTTGGAATTTAATTGTGAACTTAATCAAATATTTTGAGTTTAAAATTATGAGGGATTTAATGTCACTTCTAATACATTTAATAAAAGACTATATAGCTCTAGGCCAGTGGTTTTCAACCTTCCTAATTACTGTTGTTAGAAATGGAAAAAAGGGGTCACCACCCACAGGTTGAGAACTGCTGCTCTAGGCAGTAGATATATATGACACAAGTAGTTAGTTCTGCAAACAGTTTCTTTTTTTTTTTTTGAGACGGAGCCTCAAGCTATCCCCCTGGGTAGAGTGCCATGGCATCACAGCTCATAGCAACTTCCAACTCCTGGGCTCAAGCGAGTCTCCCGCCTCCGCCTCCCAAGTAGCTGGGACCACAGGCGCCCGCCACAACGCCCAGCCATTTTTTGGTTGCAGCCATCATTGTTGTTTGGCAGGCCTGGGCTGGGGATTCGAACCCGCCACCTTAGGTGTACATGGCTGGCGCCTTAGCCGATTGAGCCACAGGCGCCGAGCCCAGCAAACAGTTTCTATCCTGATACTCTATTTGGCCTTGGGAGTCCATGTTGCTTACTGAACAATATTTTGGTAAGTTAACTTTTCCTTTTGTAGTAGAATAACTACTATTTTACCCATATTTTTGAAGGTGGTGTAAATGTAGTAAAATAAGAAAATAAACAAATTGATATGAATATTGGAAAAGATGTAATGACATCTCTTTTTCTGCTGATAGCTTAAAAAAATACTAGCATTGGGACCTGTGGCTCAAAGGAGCAAGACGCTGGCCCCATATGCTGAAGGTGGCAGGCCCAGCCCTGGCCAAAAACTGCAAAAAAAAAAAAAAAAATACTTGGGTTACTTATATTCAGAATGGTGGTGGGATATAGTGTAAATATTCAGAAATTATGATCTTTCTTTAGATAAATGGAAATTAGAAAAAATACACTAATTACAATAATAGCAAAAAATAGTACAGTTTCAGGAAATAAATTTAACAAGAGGACTCACAGTGACAAAAGTTGAAGGTTAGAAAATAAGATCTTTTCAAGTTAAAAGACTTCCTAGATTCTGAGATAATGATATATGTGAATTATTACAGCATTTTTGCAAAAAGATCTAGCAGAATCTTTTTTTTTTTTTGAGACAGAGTTTCACTTTGTCACCCTCGGTAGAATGGCGTAGCATCACAGCTAACAGCAACCTCAAAGTCTTGAGCTCAAGCGATTCTCTTGCCTCAGCCTCCCAAGTAGCTGGGACTACAGGCACCCACCACAATGCTCAACTATTTTTTGTTGCAGTTGTCATTGTTGATTAGCTGGCCCAGTCCAGGTTGGAACCCACCAACTTCGGTGTATGTGGCTAGTGCCATAGCCACTATGCTATAGGAGCCGAGCCTAGCAGAATCTTTTAAAATTTAAAATGTACATATCCATCCACCAGACAATTTTCCCCCTATGATGCTTTAGAAATAACAAAATCAATAGGCAGGGATAGATTACAAAGATACTCATTGCAGCATGCACTTAGTAACAAAACCTAAAATTTAAATAAAGAGATGGTAGAATAAATTATGGTACATGCATACCATGAAATAATATGCAGCCACTGAAAAAAGTATACCAACTTAGAAGTTATTTCCATGGTAAACTAGTGAAAACACCAGTGTATTGGGGAGATTTTATAATATTCCATTTTGATAAAACAAAAAAGATCCCTCCTCAACAAAACCCTTAAATATCAATGTTAAACATATGCATATTTATATTCATATATGATAATGTGAGCATAGAAATTGTTAAATATGGTTGTCTGGCATTTCAGCCAAACTGGTTGAGGCAGCCAGTAAGAGACACCAAGAAAAGCCAGAGCTATGCCTGACCCATTTTCTTAATATTATTGGTAAAAGGTTATCATTAGTTACTTAGGGAAAAGGGAATTAGGCTAATTCAGGGGCCATCCTCTTTTAAGGTTAATTTTATATAAAAGTATATGGCAAACCATATTGACTTTTTCTTAAAAAATAAAGGTCTCATTTTAATTAAAAAGATCTCTTTCCTATTCCTTATTTAGGCCATTGATCAGCCTTTAGGTTTGTTCTCTCTTTAGCCAAGTTACTCTCTTAAGTGGTTTGTCATATTCCTTTGCTTACTTGTGCATATGGTTCTCTTCTCTGTGTACATTAGGCTGCTGGATTTCCTCACATGGTATTGATCTGGTAAATGAAAAAGATATGATAATTTTTGTCTTAGTGGGCAGGCTTCTAAGTAGTTGACAAATATGTTAAAGGTGGAAGCAACAACATCTGCTAAAAGAAGGGATGTGAGATTATAAGAGGGGGAATGCTTAGATTTGGAACTTGAGCAACTAGAAATATGGAATTAGCCTTTACTGAACTGGAAGATACTACATTAGGACCAGGTGTGGGATAGAAAGCCAGGGCCAGAAAGGCTCGGTGTCTCTAAAGATTGACATGCATCTCTAAGTGGAGGTGTCAAGTAGCCTATAGGCTATATGGATCTGGAGGTTTGAGGAGCTAGAGATACACATTTGAGAATTGTCAGACTATAGATGGTATTTAAACCCAGGAAAGTAGAGGAAATAACTATAGGAGTACATATTGATGGAAAAAAGAAGCCATACGGGGCTGAGGGCTGGGACATTTCAACATATAGAAGGAAAAAATGATTGGTACACCCTCTGGGTAAAGGGGTCAACTACAACTTGAACATTACCTTAGAAATGCAAACAATGTGGCCCAAGTGGCTAAGGCACCAGCCACATACACCTAAGGTGGCGGGTTCAAATCCAGCCGGGGCCCACCAAATAACAATGACAGCTGCAACCAAAAAATAGCCAGGCGTTGTGGCAGGCACCTGTAGTCCCACCTACTTGGGAGGCTGAGGCAGGAGAATCGCTTGAGCCCAGGAGTTGGAGGTTGCTGTGAGCTGTGATGCCACAGCACTCTACCCAGGGGGACAGCTTGAGGCTCCGTCTCAAAAAAAAAAAAAAAAAAAAGAAATGCAAACAATGTAACCTAAACATTTGTGCCCTCATGTTAATCTGAAAGAATTTTTTTTTTTTTTTGCAGTTTTTGGCTGAGGCTGGGTTTGAACCTGCCACTTCCTATATATGGGGCCAGCACCCTACTCCTTTGAGCCACAGGTGCTGTCCTGAAATAAATTTTTAAAAAACTACAAAAAAAAAAAAAAAAGATTACGTCTAATGTATAAAAAGAAAGGAATTGGAGATGACTTATGGGGTTTGAGTTAGGAGCGATTATAAGATATCTTTTGATTTAAAAAAATAATAGTAAAGAGACCTGGTTAAGAGAAAATGATTAGTTTAGTCTTGACAAGTAGTTTTTAAAATGTTGACCAGATATTTGGTTGTATTTCCTTAATAGGCAATTGGAAATAGGGATCTGGCTCTCAGAAATGAGTTAGTAACAGAGCTATAATTCAGGATTCCATCCCACAGGAAAGATAACTGGAATTATGAAAGGAGTTTAAGTTAAAAGTCTTGAGGCCAACCAAGCCTAAGTAATACCTCCATTTCAGGATATAAGAGGAGGAAGAGCATCCGTAAAGATGATCAAGAAGGGTGGGAAAAGAATCAGGATAGTGCTAAATCATAGATGAAGAAGGGTCTGTCTACTAGCAAATACAGCATGAAGCAAAGACGATGGAGCCTAAGAAAAAGTCATGATGGCAAAGACTGGATTGTAAAGCTGAGTCCCAAAGAAGCTAATGACTAATCCAAAAATAAAACAGCCACAGCAGAATCAGAATTTGAACCTGGATCTTCCTACATATACACAGGAGGAAATACACATTTGTGTGTGTGTGTTTATAAAATGTACAAAAAATCATAATTTTGTATATAACAAAAGTATATAGGATAGCAGTTGCATTTGACTAATTATGATATTACAAATATATAAAAATAATCCCAATTCCTTTTTTATTTTTTTAGAGACCAAAGTTTCACTTTTTGGCCAGGCTGGAGTACCGTATTCTGATCATTGCTCTCACAGCCTTGAACTCTTGGGCTGGAGTGTCCCACCATCTCAGCTTCCTGAGTAGCTAGAATCACAGGTGCACACCACCACAGTGGGCTAAATTTTCTATTTTTTGTAGAGACAGAGTCTCACTATGTTATCAAAGCCAGCCTCTAGTTTCTGGCCTCAAGTGATGCTCCTGCCTTTGCCTCCCTAGAATCTAGGATTACAGGCAACACCACTGCACCTGGAACCCAATTTTTATAAAATAAACTTTGCTTATAATTTTTAATGATAATTGAACATTTAATGAACTTTCATTCTAGGTTACAGGATGTGCATTTGTCACTTACCTTGTCGACCAGTGAAACCAAACATTATTGGAGAACAGGTAATCAGATATATATATATATATTTTTTTTTTTTTTTTTTACTTTTAAATTTAGTCCTCTATAAAAAAAAAGCGATATTTACTTACTTTAAAATGTGCATGTTCAGCAGTGTGATTTACCTCAAAATTGTGTGTCTTTCAAATTATCATAATAGGAAAAACATGAAATGTGTTGAAAAAAGGATTGCTATATTGAACTTCTCATTTTATAGTTTTTAATTTCAGTCAGATAAATTGTTAAAATATATTTAAAATTAAAATTAACCCATTTACTCATTTTGGAATGCAAAAATGTAAAAAGTATTTTTTTCTTTCAAAATAACTTTTGATCATGGAATCAGAGCTTTAATTACTATGATTTAATAAATAATTTGTTTTGATTTTGTATTAGTCCTCTCCAAGTTCTTCCTTTTAAGTTTAATTTGACAGAATCAAAAAAGTTTCTGAAATCTTAATAACTCAAAAAAATGTGTGTTTATTTTTAGGATATATTTGACCTAAGGAGAATACAAACTATACAAACTATAAAATTTTTTAGTAACACTATACTGACCGCATATTAGCTTAGTGAACTCTCTTTATCAGTTTTTCTTTGGGTCACTAAAATGAGTAAACTGTTGAGAAAGAAGTGTTCTGTGAACAGTAGTCAGGACAGTGCCTAATCTATTAAGCCAATCCAAGATACTCTTCATGTGATAACGGTAGTACAATAAGAAGGTAAGGAGCGCTGTGTAATGTTTACTATTCTCTACTCGCTATAACATCCCAAGTAAATAGGAGGCAGCAACAGTAAGAGTAACAGGTATCAAAACTAAGCGAGAGCTCTTGGAACAATATTTTTTCTCACTAAATGAGAAATTATGAAGTGACAGTTTTTTTATTTAGAAAAACAGATTTCTTATTATGTTTCTAACATTCTTTGGGCTACAGAGCTGACTCCAATTTTCAGAAATCGTTTGAGCTGGTTATTAACTGTGGCCATCATTAAAAATAAAATTATATAAAACTTAAAAGTGGCTGAGTTACATTTAAAAAATCCAAAGTAATGACTGTTCACCATTTCTAATTATTGTACAAGTCTTTATTATTGGTACAGTTCAGGTTATTTGCATCTATTATATGGGGTACTTGAATGGTGGCAGTGCTCTGTAGTGGTGTGAGGCTGCGTATCTCTTTCCAAATTTGAAATTGGCTGTGATAGAGTATTTTTACCATGGAAATCTCCAAATACTACAAATTAAGCTCTATTTT
>CAUYQV010093410.1:0-24031 GCA_963574575.1 Galagoides demidoff | reverse complement strand
AAAGATTTTACCCAGGTCACGCGGATAGTATTCATTCCTCCACAGCTGTTGTTCATCACCTGGTCAAAACCCAGTTTCTGATATTGGTCTATAACATTCTTTCTTTGTTAGATCCTTTCCTGGTTTGGGTATCAGGGTGATATTTTCTTCATAGGATGTGTTGGGAAGTATTCCTTCTTTTTCTATATTTTGGCAAATGTTAAGTAATATAGGTACTTAACTGGCTGTCCATAGAATTGGGGACGTGTCTCTCCAAGATTAGATGCCAGCAGGGTATCTTCTTGGGAGATGTCTTGCACAGCTCCCAGGCAGCTCCTTTGGCCAGGGAGGTGGCTGTAGTGACTTCTGGAGCATGGGGCCTGGGGCTCCAGCAGCAGAATAGGGACATGGTGCAAGGCCGTGGCAAGGCAGGACACAGAGCCACAGCTCTGGCAGGGCTGTTGCATGGTGGCTGCGGCAGGGCAGAACCTGTGGTGGAGTGCACAGTCGCTCCACAGGGCAGTGTGCATGGCAAGTGAATCTGGTAGGGCAGGGTGCAGAGCACAGGCTCTGGCAGTGTGGAGTGAGTTGCTCACCTCCTAGCATAGCTGGTTTGCACTTTCGCAGAGCCAAGCCTGACAGCCTCCCTCCCTTTGTCTGCACTATTACTGGGCTCACTGTTATAGTGAAGCTTTTCTACCATGGCCCTTGCAGTGCCCAGACCTGGCAATGAACCACAGACATTCTGGTCTCTGCAGAGGTTAACCTTCTGGACTAGCAGGTGAGGAGGGGAAAGGTGGATTGGAAGTTCAAAATGGCAGGAAAAACATTGGTTCAACTTTAATGCCTGGCAAGAGAGTGCTCAGGGTCAGAGCAGGGTACCTCTGTAGAAGTAGTCCCCACTTTCAGCAACTCTCTTCTATGGGGTGAGACAAGAAGGCCTCAGTTCACCACTCACCTGTAGAAAAATGTGCAAAAACAACAACAACAACAACAAAAAACTTTCTTGGGGGAGGGAATGAACACTTTTCCTTTAGGATGAGTTTTGTACCTGAAATTTGCTTTCTTGGAGTCGCAGCTTGCCTCAGCAAAAGTGACATGCAGTTATCACTCTTCTCTCTCAGCTCGGCTCCCAGTCTTCAGCTTTATTGGTTACTTTCTGGTCATTATCTTTGCCTCTGGACAGGAGCTTCTGTTGAAAGCTAGCTCCAGTCAGCCATCTTTCCCCTCCTCCCTGTAACTGTTGACTTTATATGTATCTCTCTACTGATCTATCAGTTTATCTATCAATCATTTTAATTATTCTTATTTGCATCTTTAACTTCAAGTCAAAAGTCTGTTATATCTACTATAAATTTTCTGTTTTCCCTTCTATTTTCTCTGTTATGATATTGTACCAAATTTGAATGTAAACTTGAAATTAAAAACGCAGCAGAGTGACCTTTTCTCTATATTTTCACTTAGATTATTGAATAGAGAGAGGAATATAAAAATCAGAGAATTATACAGAGCACCTGAGTCCTCATCTAGCTTAAGAACTCTCATTCCTCAGGTTTTTGCCAAATAGAATTTAAGAAAAATCACTTTTAATAAGAAGTTTTACCTAATTCCTTCAACTAGTCGTCTATGAAATAAATTGCTTCTGGTGTATAAATATGGCTAACATGAAATTTTAATGTGTCATGAAATTTCTTTCTCATTTTCAGTTATTTTTTTAATTTGCTTTTCTTTACGTGAAAAGAGCTTAAATGAAAACATAAGCTGTCCCAAGTATGTTTTATAATACCAGTTAAATTTATGATAAATTATAAATACACTTATTATTTATATTAGTCATATATATTATGCATTTGTTATACATGTGTGTATCTATGTGTACACATAAATTGTACACACATATTATTTGCACTTTATTATTCTGTGAGACATATAGGGTAGTGACCACTAAGGTTGTAAGTTCTGCATCCATTCTGCATGGGTTTATATTTGAGTTCTTCCACATTTTATCTCTGTGATCCTGGATAAATTCTAACTGTTTCTGTTTCTCTTCCTTTTATCATTATTTTTTTATTTCCCTTTCTATAAGTTGAGTAAATAACATTACTCTTTCACACTGTCGATGAAATGTGTTAACTTTACAAAGAACTTAAAATAACACCAGCATTATAGTGTTAAATGTTAGCTCATATATTATCATTACTAAATATCGTTATTAATGTTGCACAAAGGAATGAATGAATATGAAAATTAATTTTAAAATTTGGAGAAAGAATAAATTTCTCAATAGGAAAAAACCTTGTCATTTCTCAGATGTTTGCACTATGAATTGTGATATTTAATACAATATTTCTGTTCCATACATATTATATGTGTAAATACTATACTCTATTTGAAATGTAGAAATTGTAAGTAAATGGACATTAAATTGATAGGATTGGGAAGGCAACAGGATAGCAGTATGTTACAAAGAATATTGAAATATATTAAAGTAGAACATAATATATGTCTTTATTGTTTTATGAGCCACGTAAATTATGAATAAAGAGCTAAAAGTGTAATATGGACCACGAATAATATAATTTTGGGTAAAGAGTTCAGCTATCTTGTTCCAAGAACAAAATAAACTACTATATTCAATCACTTAACACATATTTACCTTCTTAAATAGCTCCAATGACTATTTAATTTCTCTTTCATGTGTATGATAGCCTGTAGCCTTTCAGCAGGATCCAGTGTCTTACATGGCTCCTATTTTTTATTTCAAACTCACCTTTGAGAGCTTTGCTCATGTATTATGAACATCAGACATCTTGAGACATTAACTGTTTTCTGATAGACCATCCACAACTGTAGGCCATTTTGTAGATGGTTTGATTAGTTTTCTCATTCATTCTCTATCAAGGCCTATTCTTCTTTTAAGACACAATTCAAAGTAAAATGCTATCATTAAGATTTATTTGCCGATAAAGCATAAACCATAGAGCCATGTTAACCAGTTTGATGAGAGTATTTAAAAATGTATGTGAAAACACCATACTTCCCCCCGTGATTGCATTAATGTACACAGCTATGATTTAATAAAAAAACTAAAAAAAATAATAATATCAAGATTTATTTGCCAAAATACTGGGTTTAGAACAGATGACAAGAAGATGAACAAAAACAAATAAGGAACAATGTGTGATGACCTCATTTCTAGTTCTGGCTTTAATACATTTTATATTTCAATGACCCTGAATCAATATTAGCAGTTGAGTTATTCAGCAAGAGTTCCACCCTTGTCCCTTGATATATCTTATGTATCTCTAAGCAACATCAAACTTATTCAGTTCAAGAACAAGTTTATGTCTTGCTCTCAATAAATTCGATCTTCTGAAATGACGACTTATTTTCCTTTAAAATATGAAACTGAGTTTTCTTTTTCTTTTTTTTTTTTTGAGATGGAGCCTCAAGCTATCCCCCTGGGTAGAGTGCCATGGCATCACAGCTCATAGCAACCTCCAACTCCTGGGCTCAAAGGAGTCTCCTGCCTCCGCCTTCCAAGTAGCTGGGACCACAGGCGCCCGCCACAACACCCGGTCATTTTTTGGTTGCAGCCATCATTGTTGTCTGGCGGGACTGGGCTGGGGATTTGAACCCGCCACCTTAGTTGTACGTGGCTGGCGCCTTAGCCGATTGAGCCACAGGCACCGAGCCTGAAATTGAGTTTTCACTAGGCTATTTATTTTTGTTTGAATGACTTGTCTAAGGTCAGAGACAAAGCTTCTGCAAGGGTCTTGACACACTAGTCCTCCTCTCCTCTCACTTTATCTCCAGTTGTGCTTCCCTTTGTTCTGGCTGCCTCAGTCACACTGAACATTTTCTGTTCTTCAAATGTACATGCTTATATTCCTATTTGAAGAACATTACACAGGCTATTTCCTTTGAAAGAATTTTTCTTATAATCTAAGTTACTGCCTTTTTAATCTTTCAGACAGCATCACAAGTAACTCTTGCTAGGGAATTTTTTTTTTCAAATCTTAACTGTAAGTTATGCTCTTGTTATAAGTACTTATAGAACCATGAAAATATATTTTTTTCCTTCAAAGCACATAACTTGTATGAAATTTATTAGAAGGATTAAAAAAGATTTGTTTCCCTTTTTACACTATAGTCTCCTGGAAGACAAGAACTCATCTATTTTTGCTCATCATTGCTCTCAGCACTGAGCACAGTACCAGGTATGTAAGAAGTGGTGAAATAATATTTGAACATGCTTTAAGAGAAACTAAGAATAATGAAGGTTCTTTGAATAAGAAATTGTGTCCCAAGGAAATAAGATTTTATTAAATTAAGACATTTTGAGAAAACGAATTAATTATCTAGGCACTGGGTTAAAGTATACAAAATATTAACTATAAATATAACTTGATCCCTGATAAATGGGACATTTTCAAAAAATAACAGTACTCCCAAATCCTCTTTTTCTCCTCACTTGTTAGTAGTACTTCCAAATATTTATAATTTGAGTATCTTTTCTCTTCCTTGCAGCTACATGCCATCACAATAAAATCCAAAGATTGTCCTGTCAACTAAACATAAAAATCATACATAAAAATTAGTGTCTTCTTTATTAGATTTCCTACAGGAGAGCTCTGTACCTTAAGAACAGAAATAATGGCTATGACATTGATCCAGTATTTTTTGTGAATTTTACAACTGGTCAGGATTATTCTTTGTGTTGGCTACTGGAAAGTATTTTTGGCTATGTCAAGTAACTATATAGGTTTTCATGAAGTGCATATTTTACATTAATTACCTTTGATATTTTATTTATGTGTATAGAGCCTTTATCTTCTTTCATGTTTTCTTAGGTTTTCAATACTGCCCCCCATGATTGCATTAATGTACACAGCTATGATTTAATAAAAAAAATCTAAAAAAACAAATCAAGATTTATTTGCCAAAATACTGGGTTTAGAACAGATGACAAGAAGATGAACAAATGTAACACATTCATTATGGGTCACTTTAAGTTCCCCAGGACACAGTAGGGTAAACACAAACATACACAGGTATATTGACAAATGAAATTGAATTAAAACACACACACACACAATTACTGCACACATTGATGATGATATTTTAACACAGTTGGAAACTATGGACATTCAGTTCTCCTGGCTTAAAAATTTCCCTAGGCACAGTGTGTTGACATGAAGCCTTATAAGATAAGCTATCTACATTTGAACAAAAGTCCTACTTTGACAATGCTGGCAAGTCCACAACTAAACTACTAGAGAGTATTCAGCATTTTACTCTGAGAAAAACATGAGTTATTGTCTGACCATCATTATATCCTTAACCTTTTCTGCTCTATAATTTTCATATATACAGTATAAGAACATACAGAAAATTCCCACATGGGTATGTATTTAAAGGTATCTTGAAAAAAAATAATCAAGCAAATACTATTTATTACATCAATATTATTCTTATAATTGATTATAGTATCATGCCCTATTTTGAAAATACAATATTTTAAAATTATATCTACACTTAGTGCCAGATTTTTGTTCACTCTTCACTCTTTTGTTCACTTACAACATTGCCCTCCGCTACCTGGTTCAATCCTTTACTCAGTATTCTAGCCCCTTAACCAATTCTGAATATTTCATCTTATCACAGATATAATCTTCGATTCATAGATGTAATTATCGCATTACCCAAGTCAACATTCTTCAATAAGTACAACTTGCCCATGGCAAAAACTTGGCCTAGTACTCTAGGCTGTCTTGACTGTAACCTCTGCCTTTCCTTCTAATATTATCTATATTTTTAAAACAAACTAGAATAATATCTGATATCCAAATATACCTCTACCCTTTCCATTATTATAGTTTTGTGCAAATTATTTCTTTATTTTATTAAATCTCTTAAAATTCCAGGGCCTTTGGGGGTGGCACCTAAGGCTCAAAGGAGTAGGGCGCTGGCCCCCAATGGCGGAAGTGGAGGGTTCAAACACAGCCCCAGCCAAAAACTGCAAAAAAAAAAAAAAAAAAAAAAAGATTCCAGGGCCTCTGATACATAATTTAGATCTAACTTTCAAGAACTCTTTACACATTTGCCTAACTGGCAATAAGTTATTACTTATGACTTATTCTGCTATTCATCCTTAGCCATTTCTTTTTCTCTTGTTAGCAAATTACCATCTGGCAGATAGCATAAATATTTATCTCTATGTCTCAATTTTCTCACCATTCTTTATTAAAATATTTCAATTCATAATCAGAACTGACCCTTTTTTTGTATCTCTCAGAGAGCCTACCATAGTCTACTATACAAAACAGACACTCAGTAAACACATACCACATTAATGTTGTGAAACCTGTAATATCAGATTACAGTAGTGGAAATTGTTGAGGTTCATTAATTATATTTCAGTGGTAGTATACAGAATCCTTATTTTTCCCACTAACCCATGTTAAGACACTGATGTAAGAGGATCTTGGAATAATATGAAGAAAACAAAAATATCACCAGTAAAATTATAGGAGATTTTATGGATGTGTAATGACTCGAGCACCAGAAGAGTCAAGCAAAGACTTACAGAAACAAATTATTAGAATTTATTAGTGGCAGCTAACTATAAAGATTTTCTCTATCATCTATATTTCCTTTTAAACATACTAATATTAAAGATATGAAAGAAGTCCCTGATAGAATCTCATCAGGGGGCTTGTCTGCTTTGATATTTTAAGATGAAAATCAAAGCCAATGGTTTGGACAATGTTCTTTAAACCAGCAAATTACATGAATTTTACATAACAGGCAGCTGGTTTTTATCAGGGGAATAATAGAATAGAAGTTGGTCTCTCAATTAATCAGTTGGGGTAACAAAAAGGAAAAGGAAAAGCTATTATGCAGATACTTGGCTCACTACTGCTAATCTATTTTGAGGAGCATCAAGGTAGAATATGGAAGAACTGTAGACTGAAATGTTTACTGCCTGTAATTCATTTCTATTTTACTATAGGCATTTAATAATATAAAACAAATATTTCATAGCAAAGTAAAAGATTTCCAGATAGTATCAGTGGTAGTGCTGAGTGGTGCGGGTGAGGATGTAGTCTCAGTTGTGTTACCGCATTTCCCAGTCATTTCTAATGGCTTCTCATCATAGAACCATTAAAAGTGATGTGTAACTCTGAGAAAAAAATAAATTTTGGCATGAAGATTTCTAAATTTTAAATTCTATGAAACTTAATTAACAAACAAATAATAATAAATATTAAATAATAGCTATTTTAATGCCAAATCTATAGTTTGAATTACAGATCAATTCTTGAATATTGTAGACTATGAAGGGGGTGCAGTATGCTGTAGTAAAACAGGCATCTGAAATAAAACATTTAATGAAAATTTCCTCTGTAATTGAGAAAAATAAATAAAATTGAAAATTATTATTTCTTAACATATAACTCAGCAGCACAAATTCGCATGAAATTCTATTCCTAGTATTACAATCCATGGCTCATTATCAGACTCAATTTCTTCTAAGAAAATAAGTTACATATGCAAACTGAGACCCTCCTTTTAAGGCACTCTAATTTTTATTATCCTAGACAACCACCTTCACAGAAAAGCAAGAGAAGAAATGACTATGACTTCTAAAATCAATGAGCCATTAGAACTGGAGTTGACAGCATGAATATGATGAGAGCTTAGGAATGATGACTAAAACGAAGAACTGTACTCCATGAATAAGATTACTGCTGCATCTTCAGAAACTACCACTTCAGCATACTTAGCAGGAGTAATGGTTCTTCAAAGTATTTTTTTCATGTAAAAGGTAGCATTACATTTTCTGTAAATTATCTTTGAATCTTCATAGAAATTTTATTGATTTTTTTTTCCAAAGGGATCTAAAGGCTATATACTGAAAGGGAGATAGGAGATTGAGTATTCCTCTTCACTCTGGCAATTTCCCAAATTCATAACAGTTCAAAAGAAACTAAAAAGTCCAACAGAAAAAATTATTAGAGTTTTGAATTATTAGCACCAGTTAATCTATAAGCACTCTAATATATAAGTACATAGAGAAGCTAAAAGTAAGATGATAATAATTATAGTAAGCATAATATAGATATGCTCAGAACAGGGAAATAGAAACTATAGAAATATTTTCCCATATTTTTTAAACTATTAACCTTAAGGTATAGTAAAAATGGGACAGTTTGTCATGAAAAGCAAGCAAAAGATGAATCTGTGGAATAATTATGTAGTAAAGAAAAATAGTAATTCCAAATTCAGATTGCCATAAAGTGGCCTATAGCACCACCAATAATGACTCATGTAAACATAAATGACCTATTTTAAATACAGTTTGAAAATTCTCTGTGTTCTAAAGTTAAAGACACAAATACAAAAGAAATATAACAACCAGGTCATGTTACCATTATGAAGCATATATAATCTAAATCAGTTAAAGTCCCTAGAAGAGTATCTTATATATATACTCAATAAATCTTAGCTACTATAAATATTATTACTATTACTGTTCTTGTTCAAGTTTCTGTGTAGTTTTGCTGTTGTTATTGTTAGAACTTATGGTCCCCCAATATGCAATACAATAGAGGAGTGTAAAATCTATGTGTATTCATTAAGTCCTTAATGGTAATATAAGAAAATGTTAAAATACAATATTCTTTTCTCCCTTCCTTGTTAAATCATTGCCTTAACTTTATCTACTCTCTACTTCTTTTATCTGTCTCAGAGAAAGAGGTATCCTATGTTTTTTAAAGCAAACCTTAACATTTATATTTCCAGGTCCTGCCTCCCAACTTTTCTTAGATCATATTTCATTAACTTTCTTGATTCTCTCTTGATAATTCCATTTCTTCCTTCCCACCCCTTACCCAGATGTAATGCCCAATCAAAAACACTAATGTTTACTTTTAATAAAATTACAATTGTAGTTAGGGAAGGAAATATCACAACCATGGGAACCACTTTACAGTAGACACAGACATATTCAAGTCTAGGGCCAAAGGAAATTTTTTTTTCCTCAATCTATTTAAACCCAAGTTACATAGCCAGGGGCAGGGGCTCACACCTATAATCCTAGAACTCTGAGAATTTGAGGTGGGTAGACCTTCCTTGAGCTCAGGAGTTCAAGACCATTCTTAGGAAGAGCAAAATGCCATCTCTACTAAAATCAGAAAAACTACCCTGGCAATGTGACAGGTGCTGGTAGTCCCATCTAATTGCGAGGCTGAAGCAAGAAGATCTCTTGAGCCCACGTGAGCTTGCAGTAAGCTAAGATGCCACGGCACTCCACCTAGAGCTAAAGCATTCTACTCAGGGCAAGAGAGTGAGATTCTGTCTCAAAAAAAAGAAAAATTCCAAAGTCTGAAAAAATAGACAACTAATATTTATAAATAAAAATAAAAGATAATTTCAAAAAGCAGATCATGCCAAATCTTATAGACAATAGAAAAAGAAGAAATACTCCAAAATCATTCTATTTCATCTGGATATGCCTGATACTAAAATTGGAAAAAATATATTATTATAAAGGGGAAATTACAAACATATTTCACTTATAAATAAGGATGCATATCCTAAAAAAAAAAAAATAAGAAAAAGAAGAAGTTAACTGATGACTCAGAGTTAACATACTGAACCTCAGAGTCAAAACATTCTGTAATAGACATACTCTTATTTGACGAGGTGAATGCTACTTTTTTTGCATTATTACTATTATTATTATTATTGCTTGATTAAAAAAAGAAAAAATTTCAAGATCACAAAGCATCATCCATAAGCAGAAATTTGTCCCAGAAACAGTTCTAGACATAAGTAGACTATATAGTGAGAAGACAGAGTAGCCTATTCAATGACACACAAATTTTAGTGGATGAAATTTGAAAATAATAGTCAAACAAATAAATATATAAACATTGAATTGAAATAAAGTTTGATTTTTTTTAAGAACATAAAATAGCACAACTTTGAAGATAATGCAGGGAGGTGGCCAACTGGTTGAACTAGTGATTAAGCTCTGAGAAGTAAAGAACAGAATTTTTCATATGAATAGAATTTTTAAGAATGTCTTCTCTTCATTGGATTGGAAGAAATAATGGCACTAAATTCATTGAAAGGAATGGGCAGCTAAGCTGAAAATATTTAGCTTGGGAAGGATATGAATTAACAAGAAATTAATAACATTCTTCAGACATTTATAAGACTGCAATATTTATAATAGAAGGTACATGTTAGAGTTATTTCTAATTTGAAAAGGGAGAATATATAATGGATTTTGGTTCACTATAAAATACTTCTTTTTAATACTAGATGCCTCAGCAAAAGTAAGCTTCTCAAAAAGCAGTACCATTGACTCGGCGCCTGTGGCTCAAGTGGCTAAGGCGCCAGCCACATACACCTAAGGTGGTGGGTTCGAATCCAGCCCAGGCCCACCAAACAACAATGATAGCTTCAACCAAAAAATAGCCAGGTGTTGTGGTAGGTGCCTATAGTCCCAGCTACTTGGGAGGCTGAGGCAGGAGAATCGCTTGAGCCCAGGAGTTGGAGGTTACTGTGAGTTGTGAGGCCACAGCACTCTGCCCAGGGGGACAGCTTGAGGCTCTGTCTCAAAAAAAAAAAAAAAAGCGGTACCATTTCTATAAAACTGAGAATCTTTGAATGTTCACTGTCAGATGATTATAATGATATATGCTTTGTAAGATTTTACTCTCAAAACAGTCCCATCAGGCTGCTGCTATTATTTTATCCAATTTATGAAGAATATGAGGCTTTGGGAAGTTAAATCAACCACACTTCTTCTAGTGAGAGATAGAATTAGGATTCAAACCAAGTTCTATCTGAGATCAACATCCACGGTCTAGCCTACTATGCTTTTATGATAAACACATGGAAGGGATGTAAAGTCAGTTTGAACATCTGATGGGTGGTTGGATTAAAGCTCTCAAAATGTGAAAGATGATCTAGAAAGTAAACCAAAAGAGCAAACAATAACTATGACTTTAAAATCCTAGAGTTTTCAAAAGAATGTAATCTGACTGTAATAATATCAGTAACTCATAGTTTACTAAGTAACCTTGGGAAAATTGGTAACTTTCTCCAGTATTTTTCACCTACAAATGATGATAAAAATATCCTGTGAAAATATTAAATAAAATGACATGACATTAGATAAACTGTTCAGCCCTGTGCTTAATACAGACTGATTATTTGGGCAAATTAAATACCGTAGAACCGCTGTAAGTTGACGATCCATGGGACAGTAACAAACTGGTCAACATACAGAGGTAGTCGTCATCAGAAATGAGACCTCTCATGCATATGTGTGGTTAATGTCCTGTCTGTGAAAATTAGGACAATTTAAGGAGGTAGTCCATGTTGGAAGGTGGCCAAATATAGAGATTCTACTGTAATTTTCTTTAAATTGTCTTATTCATCCACTCATTTATTCAACGAGTAATTATTATATATCCACTAGGTATCTGGCTCTGTTCTTCATTCTTAGGAATAATGATAGGTTTAGACTCTGTTCCCTACCAGACGTCTCAAGAGATGCTTAAAGCCACTTTAGCAGTATCACGCATAAACCTACCATTCTTATGAAATATGTTCAGATTCTTTAAATTATATTAACACAAACACACCCACATGTGAATCATCTTCCCACAAACCTAAAAACAAGGTTCCTGCTCTTCACTCTTCATAAGCATCTTTATTATTAAAAAAGTCTAAAAAACTGTGCTATTAACTCCAATAGAATCATTACCTTCTCCCCAACCACCATGTTCCAGCTCCCCGCTTTATTACCAGATGAGATTTAGGTCTTCTAGTAGTGAAGAGACTTTCAAGTCACACCTTTCTCCTTGCCCTCATTATCATTCTACATAAATTTTGATGCCTTTTCTTATATAAACTTTTGTGTCATTTTTGTACATACCATTTTCTGAATACAAAAACCATCCACTCTGTGAGATCCTATCCAGCCTGTCAGTCTCATTTTACCTATTTATCTTATTTCTTCTTTCTGCAGAAAAACAATATTGAAATGGGATCCATGAATGTAATGTTATTTATATGATTCCAGCATGAAGAAAAAAGTAACATGTAACATACAGACAAAATAATAAGATTATTAAAAAAAAACCGACAGGAATTATTCTGGTCTTACATTTTTTCAGAAGACAGAATCTTGAAGCAAAAAAGGTGATTTCCATAAATTCTCATAGCAAGTTAATTTGACCTAGATGTGAGAAAGTAACAGACAGACATTTCATAGAGACTGACAGGCTGGATAGGATCTCACCTATGACAGAAAACACCACTTGAAAATAAAATACAAGGCTCAGTGCCTGTGGCTCAAGCAGCTAAGGCACCAGCCACATACACCCAAGGTTGCGGGTTTGAATCCCCAGCCCAGGCCTGCCAAACAACAATGATGGCTGCAACCAAAAAAAAAAAAAAAAAAAAATGGCCGGGTGCTGTGGCGGGTGCTGTGGCGGGTGCTGTGGCGGGTACCGTGGCAGGTACCTGTAGTCCCAGCTACTTGGGAGTC
Organism: Galagoides demidoff; assembly: GCA_963574575.1. NCBI lineage: Eukaryota > Metazoa > Chordata > Mammalia > Primates > Galagidae > Galagoides > Galagoides demidoff. The sequence continues at coordinate 11,478 of CAUYQV010093410.1, read as the reverse complement.
TGAGGCAGGAGACTCCCTTGAGCCCAGAAGTTGGAGGTTGCTGTGAGCTGTGATGCCATGGCACTCTACCCAGGGGGATAGCTTGAGGCTCCGTCTCAAAAAATAAAATAAAATAAAATAAAATAAAATAAAATACAATTAACCAAAAGAAGAATCAAAATCAAGAATGCAAGAAAAAGATTTGTGTTACAAAATAATTGGAATGTCAGAGAATACTAAGTCTTACCTAGTAATCTGTCCTCTCATTTTAGTAAAAACAAACAAACAAAGAAACAAACAAAAAACATATATCAACTCAGAAAGAGGCCATATTTTTTCTCTTTTTATAGAAATTTAATTCTATGATGTTATGTGAATTTTTCCCTCAAAGAGTATGAAGATCAATTGTTTAAATGTTCATATTTTTCATTCTTCAAGTAATTTAGTTTGCCTTCTCTATTCCTGTTCTCCCCAATGCCTGGATGTGACTATGATGATGGTGACCCACCATACAATATGCCAATATCAATGGGAATCAAGGGAAATTATTTAGTAAGAATCCAAACCCTAACATTTCATGAAGAAGAGCTGCATTCTCACTTCTGTATACTTTTTGAGCCAAGGCAAGTTTGAGTTTCCATGTTATAGTAATATAATCTATATTTTAACTTTTACTTTCAGTGAAGAAATAATGTTGAAATAAAGTGAAAAGATTTAATGGGAAATTTAAAAATTATTTTAAATACAAAAAACTTAAAGTATACAAAACAGCAATAACAATTTCCTGTTTATTTATTCATTAACTATGTTTATTATTTATTAGAAGGAATTTCATGAAACAAAGTAAGTTTATAAATTTAGATTTCAATGTAGGTGGAGATTTGAAAGTAAAATGATTTCAGATATTTATTTTGCCTGATATATGTTTGTTAACTTTAGATGTATAATCAAAATAAAGTTAAAACATTATCACTACCCCAGTATATTTTAAGGACCTCTTATTACTATCATGATGTCCATACCAACTGTTCTATGAGAACCACTCTTCCAAAAGACTGAGTCTTCAGGCCATGTTTGTTCTACTTAATACAACTCTTGGGACAATGCCAGCAGAGCAGAATTCAAACTTGATCCACACTGGAACAATTGGCTAATCCATCTCAGAAATTTAGAATTAGTTTGAGTTAATGGTTAGAACTGAGGAGTGTGGAGTGGGGTAAGCATATTAGATACTATGTGCATAAAGAATGAAAGAGAATAAGTGCACGTGGGACACACAGGTTCAAGGTGACAATCAGAGAAAGAGACAAGATTGTGCCTTCCCAGAAAGGCCCTAAGAGATTAGCTGCCTTGAGTCCTGGTACTGGTTCTAGTTTCTGTTTCTGGTTCATAGGTCTTAGATATAGTCTCTGCTTTGGTATTGTAATATCATCCTACATATTTATAAACAACTGGCTGATGAAGCATACTCAGAAGAAATATGAAACACTCTTGAATACATAAATCCCTTCTGTTAAACATCCTGGGTATGTGCTATCTTTACATGAACAATTGAGCTCTGACACTTGCAGTGTACTTGGTGAATAATTCTATGTTTCCTGAGGTCACTTCCACTTCTAAAAATTAAGTTTTCTATGCCATTTTCCTATTTTTGGTTGAATTTTACAAAAAAAAAAAAATCTTCCAAGGTGAGCTTTGTAGTGTAAACAGGAAATAATGGGAGAAGGTTTAGAATTTTATATTGAGAATAATCACTTTGCATAAGATGATTTTCATTGTAATATGAAATTTATTTTTCTTAAATATACAAATTGTTAAGTTTTACATGAATTCATTACAAACTATTAAAAGATCAATATTGTAAGAGATCATTTAAACAATTCCATGGAAAAGCATAAAAATAAAACAGATTTCTACTTTAGATTGAGTCCTGATGCAAGGGATTTCCAATGAGATAACATCTAAATAATAAGCAAAATCTGGCTGTGGTCAGTTTAGGAGTAAGGGGTAAACAGGGGCAGGAATAAGTTTGTAATTTTTAGGTAGATAAAAGAGAACAATGCATCAGACACAAGTGAGGAATAGGATGTACTAAATAGAGATTAGATAATTATGAGGTCCAGTATGCCAAAGAAAGTATTTTGCATCTCAGTTGATTATAACAGAAATCTTTTGAATGGTCGAGGATAAGTCCTGATTTGTACTTCAAAATAGTCTTGCTGTTATGTGAAAAATGGATATTAAGAGGCAGCATGGAAGAAGTAAGATAATTTACAAAATTATTAAAATAGTGTAAGTGTGAGTTCATGGTGGGTTGCTTTAGAACAGTCTCCAAAAAGATATTGAGAAAGTGAATAGATTCAAGACACACTTTGTAATCAGAGTCCTCAGGAATCTGTGGACAGATTAAATAGAATGAGTGGGATTGAAAGGGCAGAACTCTATGATGACTCTTAGAATTTTGCTCAGAATACAAATGCATGGAGCATAACTCCATAGATGGAAAGAGTGAAGGAGTGTTGAGAGTTAGATATCAAGGGTTTTATTTAGACATTTTAATTATGGAAAGTTATTTGGTATCTAAGTAAGTTCTCTATCAAATGATTGAGTGTACTTTAGTTGAGAGACCAGAGATTTTAATTCGGAAATCATTGGCATGAATGTGCAGAGACCAAGTCCCTTGGTCCCTAAAAGTTTTGCTGAAAAATCACTGACATTAAGCAGATTGATTAATAATAAAAAAGGCATACGAATTTATTTTGCATGCATACACGGGATGCCTTTAGAATGAAGACCCAAAAATACAGGGGAAATTGTTCATTTTTATACCTAGGTTCAACAAAATATGGATAGTCATGTTATAAATATGATGGTACAAAAAGGAAATGATCTAGGGCTAATATACTGAGTGGGCAAATCGGACAAGGCCTGTCTGTCTATCAGGGGTCCTCGAACTTTTTAAATAGGGGGCCAGTTCACTGTCCCTCAGACTGTTGGAGGGACAGACTGTGGGCCCCGGAATGAGTTGGCTGCTAAGCAGGACAGGCAGCTGCGGCAAAAACACCCGGTAGGCTGGATAAATAACCTGGGAGGCCGCATGTGGGCTGCGAGCCATAGTTTGAGGATGCCTGGTAGATTCTTGGCCTGAGCAGCACCCCTTCCTCCTTCCCAGAGAGGAAGGGCCCAATAAGTCAAATAAGTCATGTCTGATAATTTCTTTATGGACAGTTTTTGCACAGAGTAAATTTAGGTTTCCTGGGTGGGTTTCAGGAAAGGAGTTTTTGGTTTCTATGACGAGTCTTGAGAGAGAATGAGACTGAGAGGTAGGAGAAGCTTTTGCTTTTGAAGCTATGTAGGAGACCCTCATCTGAGATACCCTTTTCTGGGCCCCTAAAGTGGACTATATAACCATGTCACTGAAATAGAGAAAACAGAGAAAGCCTTTAAACTGAGAAAAGAAGCCCAGAATCATCCAATGTGTAGGGGTTATTTGGAGGCTAATTGGGGTTAGGAGTAGCCAATAGAGAGTTCTGAGAAGAAAAATGAGTGCATTTAGTGGAACATGAAGAAATAGCTAAGAATCCAGAGAATCTCAGTATAAAGAGAAATGAAATACTTAAGATCTGAAAAGTGAGCTAACAGATTATGCTAAGTAAGGAGGGAAATTATAATTAAAGTTAATATAAAAATTATTACCTGGAGGTGTGTTAGAAATTGAATAATTAAGAATAATGTTAAATTCACAATTGAGATTTGTGGCTATTCTTGGTTAAGTACTTTTCCACAGCAAGTCCAGCTACTTGATTGTCATTATGAAAATTGAGAAAGAGGAGAATAAATTTGACTTGGTGGAGATAGCAACAAAGTAAATAAAATAGGAGACCAAATAATCTCATCTAGGTAAAGATAGAAGTGAGAACATGAAAGAGATCCTGTATTTTAAAGAAGTGATAGAGAAAAGAAATTTTACCACATATTGAAATGAAACAATTAAGGATGTGGGATTTCTTCAATCATTAGAAAAGGTATGGCAATTAATGAACTGTGTCATTGAAATAAATACATTGCAAGACTCGCAGTACTTAATGATGACAGGGCATTGGATATGACTAAGAGAACTGGAGGTATAAACATGAAAGAATAAAAGCACTCCCCGCTGGTTGGAATGTAGATATTTGAAGAGATTTTTTTCTCCCAACCTAATAATTACAACAAGTTGGATAAGCTACAAAATCCTAGATTTACAAAAGAAAATCAGGTGGGAGCCAGTGGCTCACTTCTATAATCCTGGCACTCCACAAGGCTGGGGTGAGTGGATTGCTTGAGCTAAGGGATTTGAAACCTGCCTGACAAATATTGAAATCCCCTCTCTACTAAAAATAAAAAAATTATCCAAGCATTGTGATGGGTACCTGTAGTCATGGGTACTCAGGAGGCTGAGGCAGAAGGGTCACTAGAACTCAGGAATTTGAGATTACTGTGAGCTATAATACCATGGCACTCTAGTCTGGGAAACAGAATGAGACTCTGTTTCAAAAAAAAAAAAAAAAGCATAATCATGTGTGTGTGTGTGTGTGTGTGTGTGTGTGTCAGAGAGAGGGTGCAAAGGAACGTGAAGAACTAAATTTGTGGCCCTCATCAGAGTGAAGAGATTCATAGCTGTTTCCATGGTCTGGTGCAGTAGTGAAATGAAAAATCTGACATAAATGAAACTGAGAAGAAACCAACACCTTTCCAACAGTTATGTGTGAGCTGGGATAACAGATTGGTACGTCAAGTGTGAGTTAATGCCCACCCATCAATTCTTTCCCAAGACTACTTCGTAATTGCAGGGACAATTACACCAAAAGCTCAACATAGAATAACAGAGGTGAAGATAATTGTTAAGTCTTCTGGTATCTCCCCCAAATCCAAGATCTCTATTCCCATAAAGCAGGTGAAAAGGAAAATAGTATAAAAGGGAATATATTATAAGTAATATAAAGGGTACAAAATATTTTAAAATATATATATGGCAGAGGGTAAAGTAAAACAAGTAACTTTTACTTTAAAGTGCTCAAAAAGTTTCCATCCTTATTAGAGTAGGTAGTCAGATAAGAGCAAGGGGGGGAGGGAATGGAAAGGTTAGTCAATTGGCTCAAATGAACAGTCCTTGAATGAGCAGGCCTAAGGAGACCAAAACAGCCATTACTTTCCTAGCACTGCCCAGGTACAAAGTGACCATTCCCCCATTATCCACAATTGTACCAAGTTAACACTGGGTGGTTTGACCCCTCTAGTGGAAAAAACAGAGGAACTCTGCGTAAGAACAGAGTGAACCCTCACTCCTACCTTTCTTTGACTTCGACAAATACAAACAGCAACTCCTGGGGGTGCTGGGCTGTTGTCTCTTTGAGCCTGCATATGCTCTTTCTTGGGGATACTTTCACTTCTGCACAAGCATTTCCTACGCCTGCCTACTTCCACTCAGTAAACTCACCGTGTGTGTGTGTTTTCTGTTGTTTCTTTCTGTGATGTTAGCTAAAATCTTAACATTCGTGAGAGACTGAATGTTCAATTTATAGCTAAGATAAAAAGGAAGTGCACCTTCAGAAAAAAGACTGCGGATGTTACATAGTCATAACTAATATTTTCTGATTTCAAGAGAGCAAGGTGCAAGAGTTGGAGAGAGTATGAAAAGAGAAATACTGAGTCCAAGCATAAGAGATAGTGAGTAGTATGGGAATACATGTTATTCTCTCCTTTCTTAAGTTTCTTATAGTGTCAAGGTTAACCTGAGATACTGGACCTAGAGTACCTGTCCTACAGTCACTTAGTAGTTGAGAGTCCACAGGATTCAGCTGAAATACACAGACATGCTAGGCATCTTTTCATTTTTTCACTGTACTATGCTCACTGGAAAATTGTGAAAAATACTTCAAACTCAACTATTAAGGAGTAAAAATATTCAGAAAATGTTTTGAGAAAAATTAATAATATGGTGTTAAAGGGTGGTATAGATGATTCTGCTGATGTCCTTTGCCATTTTCCTCTTGAGCTCACCTGCAGTCACATGCACAGTTGTGCACATTAAATACCTGTCTCTCATCTTCTCCCTTAGGCACTTCGGCATTGCAGGGATGGACATACTCTCGTCTCTTCACTCTCAGCTGAGATAATTTCAGAGCAAGATCAAAACAATTTAAAGTTGTCTGGGAAGATCTAGCCCTAGTTGTCCATAAATATAAGCCATTAATTAATAAGCCTTCAGGAGCTTTATTCTCTCCTTGTCTTGTTTTTCCCACTTTGTCCCTTGACCTCTGGATTACTTCTTAATTAATCTGCTTGTATAAAATTTCCGGTCCCAGGTTTGGTTTTTTGAAGATGTATTAGAAGTTTAAATTGAAAAGGCAAAAATTTTATATGTAAAGAAGGAAAAAAAATATGATAAAATGAAATAAAATGTTAAAAATTGTTCATTAAAGTATAGATTAGTTATAATCAATACAACTATATATTCAAAATGTATAGTTAATTCATATACAAATTATAAAAATTAAATTATAAAACATTGAACCCTTACGTCACAGAATGTGAGCCAAATTCGTCAGAGATGAGTAAAAGTACTTAAATTTGAACAAATAAGGCAGTAAGCCAAATTATGCTACAGAATATTTAGGAACCAGGAAATCTGAAAATACGGATGGCATGAAAGAAAAACTAGGAGTATTTAACTGCATATATTATATATATATATATAAATATATATTTAATGATGATTATGTACATTAAGAGTTAAAGATTTATAAAATATATAAACAAATATGCCCTATACCTTAAACAAATCAAGAACAATATCAATCAACAAACCATATGCTTGTGTCAGGTGCTAGTGTGTTCTTGTGTGTTTGTGTGCTCTTGGCCACAGAGGGACCAGACATACTGAAAGCAAGGCAAGCATAAAACAAAGTTTATTGAGGAAGAGCAAGATAAGTTTATAGAGCAAGAACAAAATACATTTGCCACAGATGATAAATAGGCCCCCAGTCATAACAAAAGGCCCTGGTTATGGTCTGAGGTCTTGTTTTATAGTCTGAATGGGCCCTCCTCCTGCTTCAGACATCATCACAGCATCACTTTAATGACATGATATTTAGCCTTAAATTATTGTAGGTTGCTTTTCAGATCTTACTGTGTTTGGGGCACCTGGCCTGTGTGTTGGAAAACACCCATTTTTTTTTTTTTTTTTTTTTTTTTTTGGTAGTTTGGCAAGTCATTCCTCAGATATTACAAGTGATACCACAGAAATGCAAAATACATGGCATCAGCTGTGAAAGCTACAAAATCTCTCTGTGCATAAACTGGAAAACACAGAGGAAATGCATAAATTCCTGGAATCATAAAACCTCACATTTAAGAAGAAACAGACATCCTGCACAGACCAGAAATAAGGAATGAGATTGAAGCAATAATAAAAAATCTTTCAACAACAAAAAAGCTCCATATCAGATGGATTCATAGCTGGATATTATCAGATATACAAAGAAGAGTTGGTACCAATACTGTGAAAATTACAGCACAATATTGAGAAATAGGGGCTTATCCTCAACTCATTCTAGGAGGCAAGTATCACCAAGATTCTAAAGCGAGGGAAGGACATTCCAAGCAAAAGAAAGACAGACAAATATGCCCTATGAACATGGACACAAAAATTATCAATAAAATACTATCAAACCAAATCCAATAGAACATAAAAAAAAATTCACTATGACCAAGTGACCTTCATCCAGAGATTCAAGGAAAGTACAACATACATAAATCAATAAATGTGATTTGTCACATAAATGGAAGCAAAAATACAGAGTATATTATCATCTCAATAAGTACAGAAAAAGCACTGTACAAAATTCAGCACCCTAACATGATAATAACCCTCAACACACTTGAGGTAGAAGAAACGTGCCTATAATGATGAAAGCAATATATGAAAAACCCACAGCAAACATCATACCAAATGGTAAAAAGTTTAAAGCATTGACACTAAGAAATGGAACAGTATATGGGTGCCAGGTGTCACCACTTCTTTTCAACATTGTCCTGGAAGTTCTATATAGAACAATCAGGCAAGAGAAAGAAATTAAGAGTACCCAAATTGGGAAAGAAGAAATCAAACTATTGCTTTTTGCTAATGACATGATGTTACACGTAGAAAACACCAAAGATTCCACTAAGAGACTCACGGATTTAATTAAAAAAAAAAAAACTAAGAAAAATCTCAGGGTATAAAATCAATTTGCACAAATCATAACTATTCCTATTCAATAGCAGTAAAGTTGAGCACCAAATCAAAAACTCAACAACATTCACAGTAGCCTCAAAGAAAATAAAATACATAGGAATTTACTTAACCAAGGAGGTAAAAGATCTTTACAAAGAGAAATATGAAACACTCAGAAAAGAAATTGTGAAGATATAAATGAATGGAAAACCACATCATGCTTACAGATAAGGAGAATCAACATTGTTGAAATGTCCACACTACCCAAAGTAATTTAGAGAGTCAATGCAAGGTCCATCTAAATATCAATGTCATATTTCACTGATCTAAAACATGAATTCTACACTTTGTAGGGAACTAGAAAAGAGCCAAAATAACCAAGGCAATCCTAAGTAAAAGCAACAAATCTGAAGGTATCACTTATGAGATTCCAGACTCTACTATAAGACTATCGTAATCAAAATAGCATGATGTTGGCAAAAAATAGAGTCATAAACCAATGAACTAGAATGGAAAACCAAGATATAAAATCACACACATATAGCCACTGATCTTCAATAAAGCAGATAAAAATATACACTATTCAATAAATCGTGTGGGAAAAATTGGGTAGCCCCGGGAAGAAGAATGAAACAAGTTTAATATTGCTCACCACTCACCAAAATTAATTGAAGATTCATAAATGACTTAAATTCAAAGCATGAAACCATAAGAATCTAGAAGGAGTTGTTGGGAAAGATAGATATTGACCAAGGTAAAGATTTTATGAAGAAGACTTCCCTGGCAATCATGGAAACAACAACAATTAATGAATGAGACTTGAACAAATTAAAAACCTTCTATAGAGGCAAGGAAATAACACAGCAAATGACAACCTATAGTATGGGAGAAAGTATTTTTAATTTGTATATCTGATAAAGGGCTAATAACAAGAATCTACAAAGAACTCAAACAAATCAGTAAGACAAAATCAGTCAATCCCATCAAAAACTGGTCAAAGGCATGAACAAAACTTTTCAGAAGATCAACAGTTAGCAAACATATGAAGAAATGCTCATCATTTGTTATTAGGGAAATACAAATTAAAACCACAATGAGATAGTACCTTACCCTAGTTAAAATAGCTTTTATTAAAAAAGTCCTAAAACAATGTATGCTGCCATAGATGCAGAGAGAAGAAATGCTTATAACTGTTAGTGGGGCTGAAAACCAGTACAACTTCTAAAGAAAATAGTATAGGGAGTTCTCAATGAACTATTAAGCAATCCCACTATTGGGTATTTACCCAAAGGAAAAAAATTCATTTCACCAAATTCACCTGTACTTGAATATTTATTGTAACATAATCCACAAATGCAAAAATGTGGAATCAGACTAAGTGTCCATCAGTTCATGAGTGGATTACCAAAATGTAGTATATGTCTACTGTGGAATATTACTCAGCCATGAAGGATCACAATGCCTTTTCCAAGAATGTGGATGAAACTTAAGACTCTTATCCCACATAAAGTATCTGTAGAATAGAAAAACAAACACCACATATTCTCCCTATTAAATTGAAGTAACTGAAGAACAATCAAGTGCTTAGAGACAAGTAAAATTCAGTGAAAATCAAACAGGGCATGGGAGGTAAGAAAGATTGGGTACAATAAGATCAACACTATCCGGGTGATGGTCACACTTATGACCATAACCCAAGTACTATAAAAATGACCCATAAAACCTAAAATGTTTGGACACCATAATACTTTGATATAAAAGGTACTTATAATAAGTTACTGTTACTTATAATAAGTGAATTTAGGATTATTTTAGGATACAAGATAAATTTTAAAATATTGATTGTATTTCCATAGATTATCACTAGGAATTAGAAGGGGCAGTTTTAAATAAATGATGGTATATGTAATAATACCAAAATTTGAAGATTTATGTACAATTCTAGCAAAATGTGTGGCAGTTCCAAATGTTGAAAACTACAACATTGGTGTGCTATGTTAATAAGACCTAAGTTCATTGTAGGTAACACTGTTTTCATGCGTTGGGTTTCATTCTCCCACCAAACTATCAAAATAAATGTTCATAAAAATGTATAAACTGATTTGAAAATGTAAGGGGAAATAGAAAGTACTAGAAATAGTTTTAAAAAATCTAAAAATAAAATAAACTAGACATCTTGTGCTACATGATTTCAAATGATAGTTTGAAATTAATGGTAGTTGGGTTACAGTTAAAGATAGTCACGCTGGTCAAGGAAACAAAATGGAAAACCTAGATATAAGCATATATGTACAAAGGAAAGATCAATTTCAGACCAGGATTCAGAGGTAATTGAATAGAGAATACTCATTTCACCTATTAGGTATCAATACAGAAAAAAGGAAATTTCAACTTATACCTCAGAGCATTTAAAAATTTACTTAAAACTAATCATAGATATAAATGTAAAACCTTAAACTATAGTACTTCTTGGGGGAAAACATAGAAGAATCTCTTCGTGACTTTGAGTTGTATTACCTTTAATTCCTGAAAGTATTTTAAACCATGACAGGGTCTTCAGGAGGAACTTTTTGCTCTCTGTCCACCTTGTCTTTATCACCAAATATTTCAGAGCACAAGGTTCCCACCTAACGAAGAGATTAATGGGGCATTAGAGATGAGTTGCATTTTATACGACTGCAGATGCTGAAGTCAGAATGCAGAAACACATTCACATCTACTTGAAATTATCTATAATCCTTTCAGTCATCCATAAAGTTCATGAACAAACATATTGTATCATAGTAAGTTCAACATAGTTTAATTCCTCATGTAGGAACAGATGCCTCTAGGCTCCTGTTTACTTGTGAGGCTCACTCACTACAAGAGAAAATGTAGAGCAATATTTAAATTTTTTTGTTCCTTCAAACATTATTTTGCTGTTCTTTTTACCAGACAGCAGTAGTTGGATTTGCTTGTGTTAAATATGCAAATAATGTTACTGTATCAGCTTTTATTGCATCTCACTTAAGATAGTTTTAATCTGGCTCAGCGCCTGTGGCTCAATCGGCTAAGGCGCCAGCCACATACACCTAAGGTGGCAGGTTCGAATCCCCAGCCCAGGCCCGCCAAACAACAATGATGGCTGCAACCAAAAAATGGCCGGGCATTGTGGCGGGCACCTGTGGTCCCAGCTACTTGGGAGGCGGAGGCAGGAGACTCGCTTGAGCCCAGGAGTTGGAGGTTGCTGTGAGCTGTGATGC
>CAUYQV010093406.1:0-13815 GCA_963574575.1 Galagoides demidoff | reverse complement strand
TCAAGCGAGTCTCCTGCCTCTGCCTCCCAAGTAGCTGGGACCACAGGCGCCCGCCACAACGCCCGGCCATTTTTTGGTTGCAGCCATCATTGTTGTTTGGCGGGCCCGGGCTGGGGATTCGAACCAGCCACCTTAGGTGTATGTGACTGGTGCCTAAGCCGATTGAGCCACAGATGCCGAGCCAGATAGCACTTTTCAAAAGAACTGCAGAGCAAGGCTGTCACCTGCTGGTCCTTTACCCTCTGAGAACACATGTCCTGGCCATGGGCATTTCTCCTTCTCTTGTGCCTGCTCTCCAGGGCCTATAAGCCTCTATTTCTATTTCATTTTGCACATCAGGTAACTTCATCAAATGCTCACATGCACCCAGCATGGTGTCACATGTGTGCTCCATTTCCCCACAGGGGAATTAGAGACCTGGCTTATAGCTTCAGTTCTTCCTCTGAATAACATGAGATGTGCCCTCTTGAGGACTATTTTTTTTTTTTTTTTTTTTGCAGTTTTTGGCCTGGGCTGGCTTTGAACCCGACACCTCTGGCATATGGGGCCGGTGCCCTACTCCTTTGAGCCACAGGTGCCACCCTTGAGGACTTTTTTTTTTTTTAATTTTAAGAATAAAAGGCTGGCCCGGTGCCTGGGGCTCAAGTGGCTAAGGCGCCAGCCACATACACCTAAGGTGGTGGGTTTGAATCCAGTCTGGGCCTGCCAAACAACAACGGCTGCAACCAAAAAAGAAATAGCCAGGTGTAGCTGGGCGTTGTGGCGGGCACCTGTAGTCCCAGCTACTCGGGAGGCTGAGGCAAGGGAATCCCTTAAGCCCAAGGGCTGGAGGTTGCTGTGAGCTGTTACGCCACAGCAGTCTACCAAGGGTGACAAAATGAGACTCTGTTTCTAAAAAAAAAAAAAAACCAGAAATAGCCAGGCGTTGTGGCGGGCACCTGTAGTCCCAGCTACTTGGGAGGCAGAGGAAGGACACTTGCTTGAGCCCAGGAGTTGGAGGTTGCTGTGAGCTGTGATGCCAAAGCACTCTACCCAGGGGGACAGCTTGAGGCTCTGTCTCAAAAAAGAATAAACGGCTGATAGGCTGGGCATGGTGGTTCATGCCTATAATCCTAGCACTTTGGGAGGTCAAGGTAGGAGGAGTGCTTGAGCTCAGGAGTTCCAGACCAGTCTGAGTGAGAGCAAGACTCTGTTTTTACAAAAAATGGACAAATTAGCTGGGCACAGTGGCATGTTCCTGTAGTCCCCATTTACCCAGGAGGCTTAGGCAGGAGGATTGTTTGAGCCCAGGAGTTAGAGGTTGCAGTGAGCTGTGATGATGACACCACTGCACTCTAGCCCACTCTAGCCCCAAACTCTAATAATGATTCTGTATTTTTAAAAAATGATATTTGGCTCAGCGCCCATAGCACAATGGTTATGGCACCAGCCACATACACCAAGGGTGGCAGGTTCAAACCTGGCCCAGGTCAGCTAAACAACAATGACAACTGCAACAAAAAACAGCCAGGTGTTGTGGTAGGTGCCTGTAGTCCCAGATACTTGGGAGGCTAAGGCAAGAAAACTGCTTAAGCCCAAGAGTTTGAGGTTGCTGTGAGCTGTGATGCTACAGCACTCTACTGAGGGTGACATAGTGAGACTGTCTCAAAAAAAAAAAAGAATGACATTCTAACACATTTCAACACAGATGAAGCATGAAAGCATTATGCTAAATAAGTTAGTTAAGAAAGGACAAATATCATAATATTCCACTTATAATGTATCTAGAATGGCCAAATTCACAGAGACAGAAAGTAGAACAATAGCTTCTGGCAGGTGGTAGGAGGGGCAACAGGGGAAATCATTGTTCAACTGATACAGGGTTTCTGTTTATCATGATGAAAAAGTTCTAGAGATGGAGAATGGTGGTGGGTGCACAGCAATGTGAATGCACCTAATAAAACGGAATTAAATGTTAAAATGGTAAATTTCATAATTATGTATATTTCACCACAATAATAAAAGATTCCCTATTCCATCTTGTAGAGTTCTTTAATAGTTTCAAATGGTACTTGTGTCACCGACACACCTATCAGTGCCGGGACTCTTATCTGACTTGTACACTGTTCTCTGTGCTGAGAATGCAAGAACCTGCCTCCAAGAATTTTATATCCCATCAATTATTGATAAACATTACTAAGAAGCAGAAGGTAGAAGGGGCCATAGACACTTCAGAAGGGGTTAGGTTCCTAGTCAGTGAGAGAATCCTGAGCTGGGGAGTGAGGAAATCACAGAAATGACCCTGGAGCTTCAGAGATTGGATTTTGACAAATGGAAGCAGCCTGTGCAGGGCAAAAAGCAGGGCACAGCAGGAGATACTAGAGTAGAGGGGGCCTGGGTAAAGGTGGGTCCTGAAGAGCAGGGAGCATCTAAGTCTACTGTTCTGGTCTCTATGTGAGCACAAGACACCCTGCCGCAGATGGAACTCAGGGAGGCAGGGCCAGTAGAAGATGTGGGATGATTCAGAGGCTTGGGAACACCATAGAGGGGCTGGTCGGCTTCCTCAGGGTGAGCCGAGATGGTGTCTCCATTTCATTCTGGTCCTGCTAGGTCTGACGACCCTTAGGAAGAGGATGCAGGGCCAAGGCGCCCCAACTAGAAGTCTAAGGCCTTGCTCCTCCTTTGCCAGGAGAGACACGTGCAACTGGGCCAAGAAAGCTGTGTTGGCCCCAGAGGGCTGGAGGCCTGCCATCCTTGGCAGCCACCTTTGTCCCATTTCCTCTACTCTGCCTGGAGGAGGGAGACATGACTCTGGAGTCCAGCCTTTCTGCAGGCCCCAGACCAAGTCCCTCCCCAGACATCTCCGCTCTGCCTCTCTGGAAGCAGCCAGTGCCCAGGGCACTGCTACAGAACCAACTCTACAGACAGGAAGGGCTGGGCCACCGTCAGCAGGGCTGTGCATGTTTTGAAGTAAAGGTTAATGCACTCATACCCAAGGCCTGAGCTCGCCGTGCTTAAATTGGAGGCCAGCTGCCAGCTACCCAAGTACAGCTGTGAGACTGCCCTGCTTTTGGACAGAACAGGGTGTGGACCCCCTTGAGGTCATTTGCTTCCAATACCCCCTGGGGTCTCTCTAACTCCTGCTTCCAGAAAGTACCTTTATGACACTTCCAATAAACCAGGTTGGTGCCAGGTGCTCATTCAATCCTTGCCACAACTGCGTGAGGGAGTTTTATGATTCCCAGTTTACAGATGAGGAAGCAGCAGCCCTGAGAGGTTAAGAAATCTGCCCATGATGACGTGGCTCGGAAGCAGCAAGTCACATTTAACAAGGGTTTCTGATTCCTAAGCCAAAGCTGGGCACTGGGTGAACCTCCACTATATTCTCCACGTGTGGCTGGTGCATCTTAGGGCCAAATGACATCAACTCCCCCACCCACGTCTGCTATTGTCCAAGTGTTTGCTGAGAAGACCTTTAAAGTGAATAAACAACTGGCTTTCACACAGTAGTTTGCAATTGCAAAGTTTCTCATTTAACCCTCAAGAAAATTCTAGTAGGGGCCAACATGGTAGGCCCCTTACTAGACTAGGCCAAGGTGGGAGGATCCTTTGAGTTCAGGAGTTCAAGACCAACCTGAGCATGAGCAAGACCCTATCTTTACTAAAAATAGTAAAATTAGCCTGGTGTTGTGGCGGGCACCTGTAGTCCCAGCTACTTGGGAGGCTGAGGCAGGAAGATTGCTTGAGTCTTAGAGTTAGAGGTTCCTGTGAGCTAGGCTGAGGCCATGGCACTTGAGCCTGGGCAACAGAGTGACTCTGTCTCAAAAGGAAAAAAAAAAAAAGAAAGAGAAAGAAAATTCTAGTAGGGATTTGTTATTGTGGCTGTTATCCTCCTCCTCCTCTTCCTCTCCATTTTATAGATGAGGGAACTTAAGCTTGAGGAAGACGGGACACCCAAAATACGGCGGGAAGTCGCTCTGCCATCTTCTGAGAAGGAGCCACTGAAGCCCAGCTGCCAGCTGGCCCCGGGGAAGGAGGGAGGTGAGCTGTAACCGGCAACTGTCTTTTTTTCCGTAACAAGCCAGGGCTCTCTCCAAGGCGCCTCGGCCCTTGCAGGTCCAGATCACCCCTTTAAGGACAGGGTGTTCTCTTTTACATTATCTGTCTGTGCTGGCCACAAACACAATTTATAAACAAGGTAAAAATGGCAGAGGAAAAATGAAGTCAGAATGGGCTATTGAAGCAAGTCAAACAATACCAAATTAGTATTTGGCTAAGTGGCTATCTCATTGTTAAGATATTTCCTCCAATATGTTTTCAGAGGCAGCGGCCATTAAACAACTGGAATGATTGCCAGGTTTGATTTCAGGAAGGAAATCCCCTCCCATTTCCCTGCTGGGCAATTCAATTAATCTACTCTTAACCCACACCAGCGGATTATGAGGGAAACTGTATCTGCTTCTTTTCCGAACAAAATCCCAACAAAATCCATTCACATAAAGATTCAAAATTCCTTTCCCAACGGCCGGGACGCCTGTGCTGCCACTAAAGGGCTTCATTATTTGGGAGGTGGGGGCAGAAGCAGCCATGGTGAGCTCTCAGGAATATCCTGGAAGCAGAAACTGCCAGCCCCGTGCATTAGCTTTTGGAGAAAAAGAAAGCTGTGCCTGGTCTGGAGCTCAGAGCTTTTGACCAGAGAGACCCTCTGGATGGCAGACAAAGTAACTAAGTTGGTCCTGAAGAGTGCTGATTCTCCTCAGCAGCAGATTTGCATTGGGGGACACTGCCATGGTTTATTGTAGTGGGAGAACAGGTTTTTATCTGGTCCCACACTGCCCACAAAGCAGAGTTCTTACTTTCTACTCTCTCAAAGCCTTATTGGTGGGACAGTGACTTGATTTCTATTTTTTTTTTTTTTGAGACAGTCTTCTCTGTTGCCCAGGCTAGACTGCTGTGGCATTAGGCCTAGCTCATAGCAAACTCCTAGGCTCAAGCAATCCTGTAGCTGGCACTATAGGCACCCACCATGACACCCAGATAATTTTTTCTACTTTTAGTAAAAATGGGGTCTCCACTCTTACTCAGGCTGGTCACAAACTCCTGAGCTCAAGTGATCCTCCTGCCTTAGCCTCCCAGAGTGCTAAGATTACAGGTGTGAGCCACCATGTTTGGCCATGACTTGACTTCTTGTATCATGGACAGAGGACTGGCCAGGGAGTCTGGAGCCGTGGGGCCTAGTCCTCTCTGCTATTAGCCATCTGGGTGACCCCGGGAAAGCTGTTCTACCAAGGCAGCCTGCAATTTCTTCATCTATAAATTGGGCTCCCTGCCCTTTTGAAGCAATTTTCTGTGCTTTCAGGAGTTGGAGTGGTCTAGGCTAGGAAAAAACCCATTCATTTCATTCCTCTTTTCCTTAAATTGATAGCTTTCCTCCATAAAAAAGAATGTCAGTGGCTTCCTGTCCATCAGAGGCATAATGAGCTCTGTTTTACAAGAACTCAAATGAGGGCAAAACAAAGGAAGCCAGGGGCCCACGGGAAGGGCCACCAGAAATCTTGCTGAAAGTTCTTCCCAGACCTTAAAGACGACATTTATGAGGCAGAGTCCTCGTTTCTCAAGACATTAGCTGCCCAGTTAACTCCTACATTGCTGGGCAGCTCTCACCAAGGTCAGGAGTTGGGAAGACAGTGAGTGGCAGATGTGTCTTTATAAAGTTCGAGCTTGGGGCTCTGTGTCTTTCTTAAGCCCTTCCTTCTGCCCACTCACTACTTCCTAAATCTGCTATTTCCTATGGAATGAAACCTCTAAACAAGGTGAGGCGTTTGTGTCCTTCCCACTGGAGGCCTGACTTACCTTTGCCCTGTCACTTGTCCCTGTCCCCCTTTTGTTCTCCTGTTTTAAGCTGCTAGACACTGGTCAGCCCCCTGCTGTTGCACCTGCTGTTCTACCTTGATGCTGCTCTAGTTTGATTCATTCTTCCTGGCCTATCCAAATGACCCCTCCTTGGGGAAGCGCCCACTAGCCAGGTCTCTCTTCTGTGCTCCCGTAGGCTCAAGTGCAACTGTTATCACTCTGTTTTGTCATCAGTGACCACAGTCTAATTCTCTCATTAGACAAGAGGATGAACGCCTGGGCTCCATGACCCTGAGTGGCCCCCAATGCCTAGCATCTCGTGGAGGAGGTCACTGGCTTGCTGATCTGAGATGAGCAATCAGGGGCTCCGATACTCCAAGTGTACCCCCCAAAACTGCCTCACTTCCCGAGACCAGACCCTAGCTTTAAGAAAATTTCTGCTTTGCTCATTGGGTACTAGGTACCCTAGATTCTAGTTCTGCAGGTGGATTTCCAGGCTCTCCCTTTCTATGGTGCTGAGATGTAATGATGGAAACAGCAGGAGAGAATATTTGAAATCAGAACTGGCCCAGGCTTGTCAGGGGAGCCCAACACTCCTGGTCTAACACAGACGGAGTGAGTGTAGAGAAGGGAAGGAGAAGGAGTGGATTACAGAATCAGAATGAGTCTAGAAAGGTTCCATTTTTCACTGGAGCACTTTAAAAAATAATGCATATGAAACATGTACTTACAGAATTTCTGTTTTCCACGGAATCTGTAAAACAAAGGATAACGTGGCAGTGAGCAAGGCAAAGAACACAGTTTGGCTCCCTACCAACATCTCAGGGACTGGAGCAGGGTGAGGAAGGAGGGACAGGGCAGAGGCAGGGATGCCAGGACCACAGGGAGGCTTGCTACCCAGGTTTATGGCCCCTTTGTCACAGCTTCCCTTCTAGTTCCATGTGACAAGCATATCCCAGCACCTCATTTGACATTTTATTATTTTATTTGTTTTTTTGAGACAGAGTCTTACTTTGTCATCCTTGGTAGAGTGCTGTGGCATTGTAGTTCACAGCAACCTCAAACTCTTGGACTCAACCTTGGTAGAGCGTTGTGGCATCGTAGTTCACAGCAACCTCAATCTTCTTGCCTCAACCTCCCAAGTAGCTGGAACTACAGGGGCCCACCACAATGCTGAGCTATTTTTGGAGACAGGGTCTTGGTCTGGCTCAGGCTGGTCTTAAACTCATAAACTCAATAAATCCACCCGCCTGGGCCTCCCAGAGTGCTAGGATTATAGGTGTGAGCCACTGCACCCGGCCTTCATTTGACATTTTAAGCCATTAAAAAAAAAAAAAAAAACAGTAGCAATTTCCTTTGTTTTTTAAGGAAAAAAAATAGAAAATTATGGGAAAAATAGACATTAGCAGATAAAAATTATCTCTGGTCCCACTCTCCAAATCCTGTTGATACTTTTCTTTCCAGTCATTTTCTACCATGCAACTCCATTTGGGGGAGATGGAAGAATAGTTCTAATTGCACGGCATATGACATTTCATGGCCTATCTTTTTCACATAACATGACTCTATAAACATTTTCTCGTAACTTCTTAGACATCATCGTTAAAGTGGCTGCATGATAACTGTTAAATGGATATGCAACCGTTCACTTCCCCAGTGCCTTTAAAAATTCAGGTTCTTTCCAACGTTTGCTATTTTAAATAATACTATTAGTATCCTCTCTGGGAATAAAGCCATTCCCATATTTCATACTGTTTTGTCTGCCCTTTCCCAGGAGGGAGATCGCAAAGCGGGAGGTATAAACATTGCCAGCACTCTCAGCACAAACAGCCAAACTGTCTGAAGGGCAGAGCCACCAGCTCCTCTGCCCCTCCCCTTGAGGGTCTCATCTCAATTGTCTGAAGCCCACACCATCTTCTTGCCACAATGCATGCTGGGTGTGGCTGGCCCTGCCCTGCCAGGGTGCAATCGTGCAAATGGCCCTGGCTTCATGTCAGGAAGAGGAGAGTGAGGATGAGAAGAGCCAGTGAGAACAGGAAGCTCTAGGTTGGGGGGAGTGGTCTCTGCCAGCATTCCTTGGAGTCCACTACAAGGGGCAAGAATAGTTATGACTTGCCCCCTTGGATAGGACCAGCCCCCCAGCAGAGTTTCTGAATGGTCAATGGCCCACAGGTTGGGGCAGATTCCCCACACAACCTTCTGTGAACACAGACCTCAAGACAGAGAAGCCACAGGGACCTCACTGCTACCTGGGAAGACCCTGCAAGGAGGCGTGGGTGTCGGGATGGCTGCTGTTCTGGAAGGTGGAAGAGGTAAGGGGGAGGGCCATGACCTCTCCCTAAGTCCTTAGTCTCACTCAAGGGAACCATGCCAACGGGCCTTGGTTTGTACCCAGCCCTAAGCTCAAACCCAATTCCTCCTGGACTTTGGGCAGGCGCAGGGCCCATCTGTCACAGCAAGAGTCACAACCCTTCTGCTTCTCCAATTTAAAAATATCCTGTTCCCATAAATCCACCTCCCCCTAACACCCTGTCTTATCACAACGCCATTGTGCCTCCCCTCTGGAGGGAACAGTGCCAGAAGTTCTTAAGGGGCCCCCTCTCTGTCCTGGCTGGGCCAGAGGCAGGCGTCAACGGCCAAATGACGAATCAGGCCAGTCGCAAAGTCAAGCCATTGTGTCAACTTCCACACATTGAGTGAAGCTATGGGCTTCAAATGTGACCCCCACCCCAAATGTGACCTGGGAGGAACCAACGGACCCCAAGCTTCCTGTACCCTCATAGCCCACAGGCTCTGGAACCAGACCAAGTGGGAAAGAGCCTCAAGCCTGTTCCCCAGAAAAGGACATGTGGACAGTACTGATGGGACACCAAGTCTGTGCCCACTTGAGGTTTTCTTTCTTTTTGGTGCTAGAGCAGCCGCTACA
Organism: Galagoides demidoff; assembly: GCA_963574575.1. NCBI lineage: Eukaryota > Metazoa > Chordata > Mammalia > Primates > Galagidae > Galagoides > Galagoides demidoff. The sequence goes on along the minus strand of CAUYQV010093406.1, from coordinate 5,057 downwards.
GAAGTGGAGTTCAGAGAAAGGAGGTGTCCCCTACCTTTTCATGGAGCACTTTTCACTATCTTGAATGCTGAAGTAAGAGATGCCACCCTGGGGGCAGGGTTGGTGGTGCCTGCTGGCCCGGCTGGCCCTGGGCCTCGCTGGATGTGTGGGGACGGACCGTCAAGGGCTCCTCTCTTCCTCCCAGAGGGGGACTGGGTACAGAGTCCTTCTGTGCTTTGGTTCTTTCTTGGTGACCCCTTCCTGTCCTGACTACTCTCAGCCCAGCCACTGCTGTCATACATAGTGAGTGGCAGGGATGCTGTGAGGAGCAGGGGGTTCTGCTTCCTTAAGAAACATGCTGGGTGGCGCCTGTGGCTCAGTGGGTAGGGCGCCGGCCCAATATACTGAGGGTGGTGGGTTCAAACCTGGCCCCGGCCAAACTGCAACAAAAAAATAGCCGGGCGTTGTGGGGGGCACCTGTAGTCCCAGCTACTCGGGAGGCTGAGTCTAGAGAATGGCCTAAGCCCAGGAGTCGGAGGTTGCTGTGAGTTGTGACGCCACAGCACTCTACCAAGGACAATAAAGTGAGACTTTTGTCTCTTAAAAAAAAAAAAAAAAAGAAAGAAAAAGAAACATCCTGGAAGTCTGAATTCCAAGTAAAGAGAAGTGGAAGGTGGAAGTGGGTAAGCAGATACTCTGACAGGGAGGTGGCTGCTTTGACTCAATGGACACGGCCAGTGCCTGTGGCAAGACCTGGCATCTCTTCTAGGGCCAGTTGTTAGGTGGGAAGTGCCCCAGGTCACCTCACAAGGTGGGCACAGGGCAGGAGCTGGTGCCTGGAGAGAAGAAAACCAGCTCCCCCACTGATGGGGTCACAGGAGGTGAATTTCTCAATGCCAGGATTTCTCAGCATTGGCTCTGTTGACATTTTGGGCTGGGTGGTATTTCCTGGTGGGGGTGGGGGTTGTCCTGTGTGCAGCAGGATGTCTCGAAGCATCCTGGGCCTCTACCCCACTAGGCGCAGCCACATTCCCCTCCCCCTCCACCAAGTTATGACAACCAAAATGTCATACTTAATGCCCCTGAGCTGGACACTTGGGAGGGCTAAAATGATAAATTTTAGGTTAAATGTGTGTTACTCCAAATTTTTTTTTGGACAGTGTCTCACTATGTCATCCTTGGTAGAGTGCTGTGACGTCACAGCTCACAGCAACCTCAATGCTTGGGCTTAAGTGATTCTCTTGCCTCAGCCTCCCAAGTATCTAGGACTGCAGGTGTCTACCACAATGCCCAGTTATTTTTGTGTTGTAGTTAGCAGGCCCAGTGTATGTGGGCCCTAACCACTGAGCTATAGGCACTGAGCCCCAATTTTAAAATTAAAAAATATTGAAGAGTAAAACGTGGGATGGCGCCTGTGGCTCAGTGGGTAGACTGCTGGCCACATATACCCAGGCTGGCCTGGGCCAGCTAAAAAAACAACAATGATAACCGCAACCAAAAAGTATCTGGGCCTTGTGGCAGGTGCCTATAGTCTCAGCTACTTGGGAGGCTGAGGCAAGAGAATCGCTTAAGCCCAGGAGTTTGAGGTTGCTGTGAGCTGTGACACCCCAGCACTCTACCCAGGGTGACAGCTTGAGACTCTGTCTCAAAAACAAACAAAGGAGTAAAAAGACGGCCAGGTGTGACGGCTCACATCTGTAATCCTAGCAGTTTAGGAGGCCGAGTCAGGTGAATCCCTTGAGATCAGGAGCTCAAGACCAGCTTGAGCAAGAGCCAAACCCTGTCTCTGCTAAAAACAGAAAAATTAGCTGGGCATTGTAGCAGGCACCTGAGGCAGGAGGATTGCTTGAGCCCAGCAAGTTTGAGGTTGCCCTGAGCTAGGCTTATGGAGTAACACTGCAGCCTGGGTGACAGAATGAGACTCTTTCTCAAACAACTACACCACCACCACCACCACCACCAACAACAAAAAAGCCCCAGTGTAACCTATGAGTTACACACGGAGTGCTCTTGGCCTCACACACGGAGTGCTCACTAGATGTTAGCTTTAACCATGACAGAGAAGGAAGGTGAACTCTCCCAACCTAGACAATTAGAGTGTAAGGAAAAAAGAAAAATCAACATGGAAGAGCAGAAATTTGTAGTTTTTAGAGGTAGAGTAGTATCCAGAGCAAAGAGTTGCTAAAGAACTTGTCAGTGATGAAGAATTTAGGAATGGTTAGGGGGATGCCTAAGCAGTGACGATTGTTACAAACTCGGGGGGGGGGGGGGGCGGTGTTCTTACCACACGGAGGTATGAGTAAGGGTGAGTGTGGGAGAAGCCTGAGGGGGTGGATCACCAGGGGCTGAAGCATCTGGCTCCTTGGAGAATCACTGATCCCCCAGGCATAGAGGGAGCCTCCCTTTCTGATTTTATGTGGAGTGTGGAAGAAAAGGGATTTCTAAAAGATGGTTTCTATTAAGGAAGTCCCAGGGAATCAAGGAACAAAAATCCTCTAAAGGGGCGGGGGGGAGGGGGGGAAGCAAGGAAAGGAATCAGCCCTGGTCCCCAGGCTCCTCTCCCTGAGCAGCAGCTGAGAGGAAATACTTGGAAACAGGAAACTCCTCAGCTTCCAGGATGGGGTGCCTTCTAGGTGAGTGATTCAGTGCCTATAGCTACAACTCCCCAGGCTCCGCTCTCTCTATCCTCAGCCCCCTGGTGGGTTAGAGACCTGCCAGGGTCTCCACCAGGCTGCCTGGTTAGAGACCAGTTTACAGAGAGACCCGAACCCTAAGTCCCAGCGGCACAGGGCTGACCTGGAAAGACCCCAGCCTAGGAGCTGGAGACCATTCTAGTCTCAACTTGGGCAAGGCGCTGAATCCTCTAGGGCTCAAGTTCCTCCTGGGTTTTTAAGCGAATATTGACTGAATGCTCACCAGAGGGTGGGGATAATACACTGACTACCTGGGAAAATTAAAACCAACTCCCATGATCCTGTCTTATCCCCCTTTTCATTTAATACCATTCCCATTTAATAGCTGAAAAACCTGAGTCCCAGAGGGGTAAGAAAGACATCTTAATCAAAGTCTCACAGCTGGTAAGCAGGAGCCCCAGAACAGGGGCTGGGATGTCTCCCGACATAGCCGGGGCTCCAATGCTTGTAGTTTCAGCCTGAGGGAGCTGTCAGGTTCCAGCACCTGGGACTGAGTGAGTGAGCTAGAACCAGCCTGGGGACCCTGAGAGAACCCACTTGAACAGCTCACTGCCCTAAAGCAGATATAGAAAATCAGAATGTGCTACCCCCAAACACACCACTTTGGCATAAGGACTATTTTGAGCTGGAGGCAAATGAAAATCAGCAGATGCAGAAAGAAGCCTTCCCAGAGGTTCCTGATCCGACTAGAAGCAGGAACTGCGGAGAAAGGAGAGCTACCATAAATCCCCCTCCTGGGAATTTTTATGGCCATGAAGACAGAATGTCGGCACCAAGATGGACCTGCACAAACAAACCTCCCTTGATTAGTTTCCTTGCAGCTTGTGACCCCTGGAATCCTAAAACCACTTTTCCTTTGTCTATTTATCTTTCTCAGTTAAGATGCTCTATAGATCCCAGCTTATTACCACCCCTTAGAGTCACTCATCTTTTTTTTTTTTTTTTGAGACAGTCTCAAGCTGTCATACTGGGTAGAGTGCCGTGGCGTCACAACTCACAGCAACCTCTTGGGCTTAAGCGATTCTCTTGCCTCAGCCTCCCAAGTAGCTGGGACTGCAGGCACCCATCACAACGCCCGGCTATTTTTGTGTTGTAGTTGTCATTGTTGTTTAGCTGGCCCGGGCTGGGTTTAAACCCTCCAGCCTCGGTATATGTGGCCAGCACCCACTGAACTATGGATGCTGCCAGGAATCACTCATCCTTGAGGTCTCTCCTGCATGATGAAGACTGCACATGTTAAGAAATTTTATTTTTTCACTTATCTAATGTGCTGAGCCCCAGAGTCAGACAGCCTAAGAGAGAAGAGGAAAAAAATCGAAAAAAATCTGTTTTTCCCTCCTACCCAGACTCTGGAATCCACACTAGGGTAGCCTTCACCAGCTGTAAACAGGCCTCCACTGGTAGGCTCAGGTGATAGCAGGCCCCAAGGCCTTAAGGCAGAGGTGGTGGGGTCTCCAGTGGTCCCCACATTCCCCCAGTTTTCCTTCCCCAAACCAAAGACAGGGTAGCCTAGTGACTGGAGCCTGCAGTCTGGCTCCAGAACAGCCAGTTCCCAGGGGCTTGCTTGCTGTGTGATCTTGGGCACACAGACAGGCTAAGGCATCTTAACCTTTCTGTACCTCAGTATCCTCATGTATAAAACAGAACTTATTGTGAAGATTGACAGAGATGATGTACCTCAACTGCTTTGGCACATACGGTAAGTGCTCCCTAAATACGAACATAACCAAAGCAACTGAAAGCAAACTCTCCAGCACTGACCCAAGGTTTATGCAGTTGATCTCACGGGCCACTGCAAAAGCAGAAGGGACACTTATGCACAATTGCTCAGCGGGACCAACCTTGAACTCTACTTCACTCTGTGTTACACCAGAAGAAGAAAGCCTTGTACCTATTCCCAAATGTGTGTTTCACTAGCTCTGAATATATGGAGATCGCAAAATGAGGTCCTAGAGCCAAAAATTCCTCAGGAACTGGTATGTAAAAATCAATTAGTGTCAAGTTCCATAAGCAGCTGAGTTTCTGCTCTACTTGTGAATATACTGATTTTTGAAAAAAATAAATGGAGGAGAAATCACTATTTGAGATCATTGAACAATTCCTTTAAAACAGTGCTTCTCGGCTCAGTGCCTGTGGCTCAATCGGCTAAGGAGCCAGCCACGTACACCTAAGGTGGTGGGTTCGAATCCCCAGCCCGGGCCCGCCAAACAACAATGATGGCTGCAACCAAAAAATGGCCAGGCATTGTGGCGGGTGCCTGTGGTCCCAGCTACTTGGGAGGCGAAGGCAGGAGACTTGCTTGAGCCCAGGAGTTGGAGGTTGCTATGAGCTGTGATGCCATGGCACTCTACCCAGGGGGATAGCTTGAGGCTCCATCTCAAAAAA
>CAUYQV010093405.1:0-28764 GCA_963574575.1 Galagoides demidoff | reverse complement strand
AGCTATAAATTAGTTTCATAATAGGGTTGAGTACATTGGATACTTTTTCTTCCATTCTTGAGATACTTTGCTAAGAAGAATATTTTACAGCTTGATCCATGTAAATATGAAGGAGGTAAAGTCTCCATCTTTCTTTATGGCTACATAGTATTTCATGTTTACATATACCACAATTTATTGATCCATTCATAGGTCGATGGGCACTTGGGCTTCTTCCATGACCTAGTAATTATGAATTGGGCTGCAATGAACATTCTGATACAAATATCCTTATTGTAGTGTGATTTTTGGTCTTCTCAATATATACCTAGTGATTATAGGATTAAATGGCAGGTCTATTTTTAGTTCTCTAAGTGTTATCCAAATGACTTCCCAAATGAACTGGCTGGCGACCTGCAAAAGAATGAAACTAGATCCACACCTTTCACCACTAACTAAGATTGACTCTCACTGGATTAAAGATTTAAATTTAAGACATGAAACTATAAAAATACTAGAAGAAAGTGTAGGGAAAACACTTGAGGAAATCAGACTGAGTGAATATTTTATGAGGAAGACCCCCAAGCAATTGAAGCAACATCAAAAATACACTACTGGGACCTCATCAAATTAAAAAACTTCTGCACAGCCAAAAGCACAGTAAGTAGACAGCAAATAGACAGCCCTCAGAATGGGAGAAGATATTTGCTGGTTATGTCTCCGACAAAGGTTTAATAACCAGACTCCACAGAGAACTCAAACGTATTAGCAAGAAGAGAGCAAGTGATCCCATCTCAGAGACGAGAAACTTCTCTGAAGAAGACAGGTGCATGGCCTACAAACATGAAACAATGCTCTCCATCCTTAATCATCAGAAAAATGCAAATCAAAACTACTTTGAGATATCATCTAACACCAGTAAGATTAGCCCATATCACAAAATCCCAAAATCACAGACGCTGGCGTGGTTGTGGAGAAAAGGAAACATGTCTGCACTGCTGGTGGGATTGCAAACTAACACGTCCCTTTTCTTGCTTCTTGATGCATACGTTTGTTGAATATTGAATTCTATGCTCATCTTCTGGCTACATACTGGTATTGAAGAGTCAGTGGAAAGCATGTTTTTCTTCACAGTGATCTTTGCCAATACTGATCTATTTTATTGTAATGTTTTACTATTTTGGTTTTTGTTGTTTGTTTTGTTTTTTTAAACATGTAGGAGGAGATTATTCTTATACATCTTGTTACAGTTTGTTAAACTTTATGAATATGTGGAATGATGTTTTAAGTTTTCAACCATTATCTCTAAATAGCTGTTTTTTTCATATTTTTTCACCTTTAATAATGATATATCATGAAATAACTTAGCATATTATCAGTCATTTAAAAGAGAAAACTGCTTTTGCATGGTGTCTGGCTATGTAAACTACTGATAAAAGAAGATAGTATTCAGCTATGCTTTCTAATATGCTTCTGACAAAGGTTTGATAACCAGAATCCACAGAGACTTCCCCTAATTCTAAAATAAGATCTATTTCAGATTTCTAAATCTGAAATAGAATCCTGGGTAGAGGCCCAGTAATGGGCATTTCAAAAAGCCATCCAGAAGATTTGGATGCATGTGTAACTTTAGGGACCACTGTTTTAAAATGTGTCCTGCTTTGGATATGATAATCCACTAGAGAAAGATCTGTCATTTAGAACTATGAGTAACTCCTCAAATTGGTCCCTTAACCCTCTGTTCTTTTCTTTCCATACTCTCTTGGAGTGTACATGCTCTCAAAATTTTAACTGATGGCCTCTTTTGGCTATGAGAATTCTTAAATGTATAACCATACCCTGAACCCATTATTTTCTTTCTAGCTTTTTATCACTATTTCATTCCAGGAAAACTCAATTTTTTAATGCTCTGACATTACTGGAAATTATACTCGACATCTTGTTCTCCTCTCACCATTTTTATTTCCTCTTTTCCCATTTTGACCATTTTATCAATAATGTAGCCTTTACCCTTGGTATATGTATACCATGGAATATTATATAAGCCTTGGTTCTTATATCAGAACTTGACCAAGGGTAAAGTTGAGTGATTCACTTACCTCATTGTTCATTGCAGCTCAATTCCTAATAGCCAAGTCATGGAAGAAGCCCAAGTGCCCATCAACCCACGAATGGATTAGTAAATTGTGGTATATGTATACCATTGAATATTATATAAGGCTTAGTCCTTATAGCAGGACTGGACCAAAGGTAAAGTTGAATGATTCGCTTTCCTCATGGGTCAAATTTAAGAGGGCAACAAAAATATCAATCATCAAGATAAATAACATTTTAATGAAATCTTTCTTGAAGTTAAAAATAAGGCAAGAAAATCCATGATGAACAAAACACAAGGTTGTTTTTTTTTTTGAAAGATTAAGATTAGTAACCTAGTCATGTCAAGCCATACTTGAGGAAATAAGAAAAATCAGTAATATTGATTCTGTATTCATGTAAAATTTTGCTATTCTTTCCTCATGGATATTGTTGCATAAATTTTTATTTAAAAAAACATTGCATAGTATTGCAAATTAACAATAGTTAAATTGTTAGCTATCTTGATTGTTATGTTTTTGGTGTCCATTTAAATTTTATGTGAGAGATGAGTTCTCACTCTTCTCACCAAATGCCTAAAGGTTGGAGCATCATGGTTTCCCCTATGCCTCACACACACACACAGTTCCTTTGGAAAGGTACCTCTTGCTTTTCCTGTTCTCAGAAATCTCTACTGATGATGGATGGAGTCAGCAAGCAGTAAAGATAGTTGACTGTATGCAATGATTTGAGAGGCACCAAAAGGTCAATTGACCTATCAAACTCATCTTCCCTCTCTGCTTTGGGTTATTACGGAGCTGTTGATACTTCAGCCCAAGAAGAAATACAACCCCTTTGGATTCTAAGGGGATATAAGGGAAAATTCATCCTGTAGGTGTCTTTTGTGTTAGTTCAACAAGTGATGGAGCTCCTGGAGATGTAGTTACCAGGTATATGAGGAATGTTGAAATGGAAGCGGGGGAACCTAGGTAGGAAAGAGGAGCAGCCACTTGTCTGCTGTTAATGGTTATTTATCTGCTCATCATCTCTTTAGCAACTGCACACTCAGTGTCTACTATACAATCTCATCCTTGCTCACATGCTTCTTGGTAATTACTCTCTGGATGAATCATATGTGTATATTTACCTGAAGTATTTCCCTTCTCCAATTAGATAATACTTTTTGGTTTCAGAAATCATGTTTTCTCTCTCTCTCTCTTTTTTTTTTTTTTGACTCCTACTCTTTGAAGAGGATGAAGTAGCCATTCCAGAAACACTATCTAAGCTACATTTGACTTCATTCATTCAGTCTTGTGCTTATTCAGTTCATACATGATACATGTAAGAGCAAATAGAATTGAGGAGATACTGAATTAGGCAACTCAGTATTTAAAAAATTGAAAACCTAGCAGTCTTCAGTGTTTATTAATTGCTGACAGCTATGTGGAGATAGTATCTACTCTCCAGGAGTTTCTGAAGCAGGGAACAGATGCCTCCAATACAGATACACATAAATAGCACATATAAAATAATGTAAAACATTAAATCTATGTATCAAAGCAAATTGACAGTTAAATCACACTCTTACAGCAAAGTAGTATTTCTTTCATATATTTCCAGAGCAAATGCTGCACGCACCTACAGCAAACTCATGAGGCTTTGAAGATGCAAGAGTTCTGAACACACATTCACCTTTCATGCAAAAATTCCAAAACCCAGCCCACAAACATGCCCCTCATAAATCACCGCATAGTATCTTTAGTTGTAATACTGTATGAATTCAAATTGTCAAGACTGTTTTCCTTTTATAGAAGTTAATTCAGTATCGTTTAAAGTCTTCAAAGCTGTCAGAGTTCTACAGTTTGAACTCTAATAAATAAACTTATGCTTTCCTTTGTAGTTAGAGGTTTACAACATAGAATTTCAAGCTCTGACCTGTTTAGAAAGTTATTCAGTAGGTTGAGATTTTAGTACTATGGTAAGTTAAGAAGATAGAGGTCTTAGGAATAATTTTCTCTCAGACTTTTGGGAGATTTTGAAAGCACTGTCTTACGAAAAAAATTATTCACATGTATTTGGGGAAATTGTCTTTCAATGGAGTATTAATTCATTTTTAATATTCCAGAATAAATTTATAGGTACATTGAACAGAGTGAATATCTTTTGGAACATTTTTTTTGCACTGGTAAAAAGTTGTTCTGCTTTTATGGGGCTTTGTGCCATGAGTTCAGTGAATATATTGATCTGTTCTTCTTGGTTCAGCTATAGGCAATGAGAAAACTGAATCAACTACATGATAACTTACTTACTATCGAGCTCATGAACAGCCATGTGAGATGCCAACAATTGAGGAAAGAAACCAATTCCCAGGGATTCATCTAGAAAGGCAACTGTGTAACCGTCTTCCAGAGGATAACGCCCCACTTCCCAGTTCACTGGAACGTGTTGGCACAGAGACCTCACTGAAGCCGACCTCCAAAAGAGGGTAGGCATGCAGGCAAAGAACAATATATAAGCAAAAGTGTACCCAGATGTCAGACACAAGGAAGGGCTCACGATGGTTTCATGCATACACTTTCAATACTGTGAGGCCGGGGACCAGATGACGGAAGGTAGCGTCTGTTGGCTTTACTGCCCTGGGGAATACTTGAGTCACAAGAGGGCGATGCCAGCGTCTTCAGGATCATTTTGCACCCTCATGTATAGAAAGAATTCATGAAGCCACTTAGAATAGTATGACGTTATCAGGAACGTTTTATTCTAAAAGTTTTTAAATGATCCCCACCCCTTATCACTGAAGAAATGGGAGAGAAAAATTAATGTCTGTGTGTGTGTGTGTGTGTGTGTGTGCATGCACGTCTGTTTTGCTGGGTACTCGGCTATTGTTCTGAATGTCATCCTTCCAGGGTTTGTCTGCTCCCACAGTACCAGCTAAGGGTGAGTCAACTCTCTTTCAGTTGGATATAATTTGCAGCCACATTATCCTGTCTAACAGGAACAAAAAGCAACCAGAAAGATCTGCTGAGAAGAGACTGGCACATGCAAATGTGAAGCTGCTCATTTTAATTTTGGTTGTCATGACATTTCCTCAATTATCTCCTTGACCTGAATCCTGCTTCCTTACACTGTTTTCAGCCTTGCTGTCTGAAAAATACTGACTTATTTTCTTATTTAGATAGCCCAAGGAGAAGTCTATGGGCAGGTCTGAATGTTACAGTTCTCTCAAATGTTGCATGTGTACAGAAAATATTATTTGAAGATTTCCCCTAGCAAGAGTATAATCGAATGAGCCTGCCAGTCAAACACTCAGTGTTTTTCTTTCTTTCCCAAAGAGCCGGTCCTGGATAATACCTTCACTTTATAAACTAAGAAAGACAGGCCTATAAATGATAAATGGAGAGGGGGACTAAGCACACATGGTACCAGGAATAAAGTATGAAGATACTTAGGTGAACCCTATGGAAAATCATGAACATGAATACATGTATGTTCTACAGCAGTGGTTCTCAACAGTCCTAATGCTGTGACCCTTTAATACAGTTCCTCAAGTTGTGGTGCCCCCCAAACATAAAATTATTTTCATTGCTGCTTCATAACTGTAATTTGCTACTGTTATGAATTGTAATGTAAATATCTCATACGCAGGATGTATTTGGGTGACCCCCAAAGGGGTCACAACCCACAGGTTGGGAACCGCTGTTCTACAAAGTAATTTGTCCTCATTTCTCCAGGTAGATGCTTTAAAAATGCTGTTCATAACCTTCACAATAGCTGAAATAATAGAATCAGAAATAGCTATCCATTGTATTTCAAAATATAAGGCAGAAAAAGATTAGTCTTTGCAATGCTATAATTTGTCTTCAGGAGGACATTCAGTACTATGTTCTATTTATTTTTCAATAATAAATATAAATGATTTTAGCATATATGGACCAATTGTTGACAGATATATAAATATATATTTGACATAGGCCAGGCAGGGTAGCTCATGTAATCCAACCACTCTGGGAGTCTGAGGCGAGTAGACTGTTTGAGCTTAGCAGTTTGAGACCAGCCTGAGTGAGAGCAAGACCCTGTCTGTAAAAAAAATAGCCAGGCATTGTGGTGGGTGTCTGTGGTCCTACCACTCAGGAGGCTAAGTAAGGCAAGAGGATCACTTGAGCCCAAGAGTTTAAGGTTGCTGTGAGCTATGATGCCATAGCACTCAACCTCAGGATAACTGAGTGAGACTCTGTCTCCAAAAAAAAAAAAAAAACAACATATATATATATGGAGACATTTGACATAAATATATGTCTATATTTATATATATTTATAAACAAAAATCTATTAAATGTAGAGCTTACAGCAAGAGATAAGGCATGGTTTTCAGTAACACAGAAAGAAATAATTAGCCCTGATTAATATCTACAAGGCCAAATAGTTTCATAAAATTACCTTTGGGGGGAAGTGCTAATGGCAAAGTAAACAAAATCAAGGATTACAGTAATAATTATCTGCCATGTTAAAAAAGAAAACTTTACCTTTCTTTTCTTATTAGCTGATTTCCACCCTGCTTTGCTAATGTGTGGTGTTTACTAAACCAGTTTCCAGTGGAGATGTGGGCAAACACAAGTGGAACCTCAGTTCATTTTCATTATGGCCAACCTCTTAAAAAAATCCAGACTGGTGTTTCCCAGAAGTGACGAGGGTACATTGTGTGTTTGAGATCAGATGGTCAGGTATGCAGCTTTTGTGAATAGGCCTGTTCTGCTAATATTTACCAAAGGCCACAAGTTCCTGTAGCTAAAAGATCTAGGAGCCGGTCTATTGTTTGAATAAACCGAAGCTTTCTTTAGAAAATCTTGGCAATGGGAAGTACATTTGCGTATTTGCTTATAACAACTGTCATGCGCTTTTCTCTCTGAAGAAAATAAGACTTTAAATTTCCTATTGAACTTTTTTCCGTTGACAGAAAATTTTTTATGCAGCAGCTTCATGTATAAAACATGAGGCAGTAACAAACTACCAGTACTCCATGGAAATCTTCTGAAAGAAGATATCTTTGCTTTGAGTCATTTTACACTAGAAAAACAAAAATGATCTTATTGAAAACGGTGTTGTATGAAGTGGATGGCTAAAATAATTTTCAAGTTTCGTCTCTTTAGAGTCCAGGTAATATGGTAGTAAATTGAAACAGACGCATGGTGATAATTTTAGAAATGGATTTGCAGCCCAAAGACAATTTTCTTTCAAAGCATTTTCTAGTATGATATTTTCCAAATATTGGAGAATACTAGAAAACCCATCATCAAGATATACAAACTACATTGTCTGCTGACTTTTAGTAGCACGTGTGCAGCTATCAGTATATGCAGTTTTTGAGACTGTCTTGTTACTTTAGCACTACCTTATAGAACACCCCTATTCATAGGGAACCGTCAGCTGAGGAAGGTGCATAGCTCATCAGAGCATTCTATCCTCAGTCTAGAGTCTAGAAGAGTGTCAAGCCCTTTTATTTTTTCAGATTCCTCTGCATTTGCATTTACTGGCCACAGCCTGGTCTCCGAATTCCACAAATGCTCCTTCAAAGCTTTGGAACTGAGTCAAGTCACAGTCAAGTCCACAGTAACACCCACAGCTCCTCTCAGCCTAATACGTGTTTCAGAAATTCTGAATTCTGTATATTTCCTCTGCCCCCTCACCCCAACCTCCCCCACCCATTTCCATAGTTGTCTTGAGTCGTAACAGAGACCCAGTATGTTAGATCTAGCCTGAAATCACACTTCAAGAGCAGTCTGGAGATCTTCAAATAAACCTATATCCTCCAAAACCAACCTAAGTTTTCTAAACAGATCTGGGCTAGTGTATGCAGCAGTGCAAGAGCTCTGTAGAAACAAAACAAAACAAACACAATACTTTGCTAACTAATCAGCTTTTTGGTTACCCATAGAGAATTTCCAGTGTCCATGCATTTCTTTTCTTTAACATGCTTAACTAGGTTGGTATTAGTTCAGTCCTGGGATGGCCAAAGACTTGTGTGTCTTTGCCTAGTTGTATTCAGTACGTTTTCTCTACCTGAGTCAATCAGCATTTTTATGGAGGACTTTCTAATTGCTAAGCACTGCATAAAGCAGTACGGGTTGCACAAAGAGGCAAAAGATTCAATTCTTAGTTTCAGGTTTATAGTTGAGTGGACAAAACCAAATTAATGGAAGTCAAAAAGGCAATATATTGCTCAATTATCTAGTACTGAGGTTAACATGATAGAACTTCATAGAACAATGAAAAAATATGATAGAGTTGAGTTGGGGAAGGTTCGATGAAGCAGTTTACTGAAGGATGGTCTCAACAGGCAGAGTGGTGGGAGAGAGTTCCTGAAAGGGACAGCACCATTGAACAAGTGCCCCCCAATAGGATGAGCATTATGAATGTGGAGAATAGGGAGGAGACTTATTTCACTTTCATTTCCTATTTATAAATATGAAAGACAAGTCAAAAATTTTCCCCAAATGAAAATTTCTCTCTTAATCACATAATTTCCTTCCAATGCACATTATTAAAGATATACATTGGTCAGTTGAAAGAAAATCAGTTTTCTATCAGCTTTTCTGCAAGCTTTTTTTTTTTTTCTTTAAGCCCAGGAAATTGGTATATTACATATACTAAACTCTCTTCTTAATGTTGTTAAGTAGAATGAAATTTTGAGGATGTAATATTCATTAAAAAGAACCCAGTACTTAGTAACTTATTGTACCAAGTTTTAAATACTATGGTAAGAAATAGGAAAACATATTTCTTGTGATTTATGTCAAAATAAACTACCTATAAAAGTACTTTAAGCTTCTCATTGATCTAATGATGCAGGGAGAGAATTATGACATCATTCAGATCTAGTGTCCATCATGCACATGCCATACCTGTGTTCGAGGTTTGGTAGAGCATGGCAACGTTCCTACAGCCAGAAACCAATCTTTGGCACAGATGGGGTTCCTAAGCACGGCCCAAAGCCTGGCTTCTCAAAGCTTTTGCATGGTTCTGTGAAATTTCCTTACACATAGCCTAGTGTCATAGAGTTTCAGAGTTTGGAGGAGCCAATCAGTGCATCACCCAAACCTTTGAAGTTACAATGAAGAAAGTAAAGCTCCAGAGAAGGACCACCCCTCTGTTTTGCAGTGGTCTGACTATGCGCTCTCTTCTGAACCTCCTTCTCAACATTACACACCCTTCAGTGTGCATCCCAACACGTGGAGTGCTTCTCAATCCTGCCATGGTGTGGCAGGATGCCTGGAGTTTGGGAAGCCTTCTCTGTGTCTGATGACACTGGTAAAGTAGAGAAAGACCACAGGGCTTGCAGGTGGTCAACCAGCAATAGGGCTGCCTGAGCAAATGCGTGGATGAAGATAAATGTGGTCAGTGTGAGGTCAGAGAAAGGCCCTGCTTTAACTCTATTCCTATGTGGAGTGCAGTCCTTTGATAAAAATTAAGATTTAAAAATCTTAATGAATATAGATGTAGGGGGAACTATTAATACTATTTAAAAGTTGCAAGTTGTATTCCACCTCTAGACATAGAGACTGAGATTTATGTAGCAAACTGGGAGAAACCTCCACGAGGGGTATTTTTTATGTAAAAGGTAAGGCAGAAGATCAACCTAGCTCTTAAGGGAAAACTTGAACATAGAAATACATTAGATTCAAATGTCTCAAATTAGGAGGTTATGCTCTTTAGTCATGTGAATTTAGTGGTAATGTTTTAACAGTAACTGCCTTGGGCCCAATGTTTTCTTTTCTCTGAGCCACATTAGAGCCTTCTACCTTCTATATTACTGAGTGGCCTTAAAGAGTGAATTTTTCTTTCTTTCTTTTTTTTGTCTGGGGTTCTCTCCCTCATTTCCTGGGAAAGTTTGAGCCATTTCAGTGAGATCTTTTTACCTTTATCCTGGAAGAGAAAATTTCATGGTGTGCAACCTAGGCTGAAAGATTGCTGTCTATTTAAGGCTGAATAAGCCAGAAATGCATTACATTTTGAGGGCCAGGTGTGGGTGAGGCCATAGGACCCGACTGGACCAGACCTCTATAGGTGGGAGTTGTGGTTTCCCCTAAAAGCAAGGGACGATCTGCTGTCCATCATCCTGAGAAGTGACTTTTAGACTACAAGTAAGACCTCAGGATCAAGGGCTGTAGACTGTTAGGTTTGGAGCAGAGCATGTTTTTCTTTTTTTTTCTTCTCTCTCTGAAACTTTTTGGAATTCAAACAAAGCAGATGTGCTAGAGGCCACACCTGTTGAAGAACGGTCGCCTATGCTTTTCCAGATGGTGCCAAACTGGGAGGAAGACAAATGAGCCTGCTTTAGGGACTCTCCGAAGAATGTTGTCCTGGCCTTGGTGCTAAGAGCTCACTTGGGTAACCTGAGAGCACGTCCACTGGAAGCTGGGATTTATTCTATATGTGAATAGTCCCTTTTATTTTCCAGAAAGTTTCAATAAAGCAGGATTAGAAGTGACCACCTGGGCTCTTCTTTGCTCTAAGGAAAGAGCTGTGTTTCCTCTAAGAAGACACAGGGCTGATGGCATTGGAGGTCATCAGGAGAGGACAGCTGTGCCGAGTCCACAGAACATCTGACAGGGCTTCTCAGCACAAAGGTACTAAGTGCAGAGCAAGGAGTAAATGCAGAAAGAAGATGGGTAGGCCCTGCATGGAGGTGTGAGAGCACTGTTCCCTCCTCTCAGAAATGGCTCAGAGACATTTGGAAGTCAACTAATTCATGAGAAACAACTGGGTAGGACTCGAGCTACCATTTGGGAACTTTCAAAGGAAATACCACCTTAATTTACATTCACATGTATCTGAGGCTTGAATAAGCACTGAGACTGCTCCCTTCTTTTTTTTTACTAGTGACTATAGCAAATCATCATGGACTAGAATAGAATCCCTGGAATTTTTTGTTTGTTTGTTTTCAGTTAAATAAGTATAGGATGACTACTGGCAGTCTTTACCTGGGGGAAGATAACACAGGAATCTTTTGTGACCTAATCAAGTCTTGTTCCTCACTGTACCTCTTAATCTGCATGGTTGTTCACTAAAAAGGAGTCTGATAAATTTGCATAAAGAAACTATGGACATTCAGGAGAAAAGGACTCAAGCCCCTGCTCATTTCTTGAGGAGGATTGGGATGGGTAGACCAAAGTCGGCAGAAAGGACACCAAGAGCTTCAAAGAGAAACATACCAAAAGGAATCTGGTATGGAAGGTGGTGACCTTTGGTCTATGCCAGAGAAAGGCCGTTTAGCAAAAAATGTGCTGAGATTGGAATGGCCTTAGGATCCGGCTATCCTGGCATGTTGTTGTGGTTTGGAAACAAAGACTGAGCACAGGAACATGGGCCACTCTTTTGGTTTGGGTATGTGGGTGTCCTTGAGGATGCACATGCTTGCATGGCATGGCGCAGAGCTACTTTTAACAATGACATTCAGTGGGTGCAGAATGCAGAGCAGAAGTGCAGGATAAAACTCATTCCCCTTGGGAACTAAGTCAGCCTTGAGCTTCTTAAACTTAAAAAGGGTCTGTATGTGTGTAGGAGGGAAAGCTTTCCAGGAGAGGTCTCAAGAGTGAGATGCTAGACTTCCCATTAACAAATCATGTGGATGCTCACTGGGAATATAAAAGAACATGACTGCTTTGTACCTCTGCATTAATGAGTCATTGCATGCTTATTGCATTTGTAAAATTAAAAGAGAAATCACAATAATACATTGTAAGATAATCTCAAATCACAGTACATAGTATTATTTCTCCTTTATGTTTATTAATTTAAATGAGAGGTCCAGGGGACCTCAGATTAGGAGAAACCCTAAAAGCCTCGAGGAAGGTTTGGCCAGAAGAGATGTCTATGAGAGTAAGTCACAGCACAGAAATTCCCTTGTGTAGCTGGCTACAGACTAATCTTAAATACCCCCTTTAAGGGATTCAATGAAAGTCTGAAAGCATTTAATATAAATGTAAGTATCAACCTGTGGCTTCTCATTATATATTTGATTCAATATGTTATATTGGTGCATTATATACCTTCATAATTTGCAAAGCACTTTTACATACATTATGTTATTTGTGCCCCACAACAACACGGATCAATATACACAGCAGTGACTACTAATCCTAATACATGAGGACACTGGACCCAAAGAGTACAAGTGTTATAACTATGAATGAATGCAAGAGGGTTTAAATTTAAAGAATGGGTATTTATTAATCACCATGGGAAAAAGTGCAACTTTACAGTGGAGAACTTGGCAGACATCATTAACCAAGTGATCAAAGTTAACATCACCAATGAGAAAACTATTGACATCATGTACCTCCTGATTTTACATACATCTATAGGATTCTTGCCAAAAATACAAACTTAAATCATGAAAGAACATCAGACTAGCTCAAATTGAGAGACATTCTATAAAATAACTGGCCAGTACTATCTTAGTTTATTTTGCACTGTTATAGCAAAATATCTGAGACTGGGTAATATATAATGAACAGATATGGATTTCTTACAGTTCTAGAGGCTGGGAAGTCAAAAATCAAAAGACGGGTGTCTGGTGAGGGCCCTCATGCTACATCATCCCATGGTAGAAGGTAGGAGGGAAAGAGAGCACAAGAGTGAGAGAGAAAGAGGGGATTGAACTCACTGTTGTAATTAACCCATCCTGGAAATAATGACATTAATTCATTCATGAGGGAAGACCTCATGACCTAATCCCCTCTTCTAAGGCTCCTACCTCCCAAAGCTATTGGGTTGGGGAGTAAGTTTCCAACATGGGAATCTTGGAGGACATGTTCAAACCATGGAAAATACTTATAAACAATGTTCAGGCCATAAAAGACAAAGACTGAAGAACAGTCTCTTCTAATTGTAAGAGACTAAGGAACAATCATCACTAAATGCAATTTGGGAACCTGAATCTGAAAAAGGACATTAGTGGAACAATTGGTGAAATCTGAATAAGACTTGCAGATTAGTTAATAGTATTATTCCCAGTGTTAACTTCATGATTTTGCTAATTGCTCTATGATTATATAAGACATTAACATTTGGGGAAACTGTGAGAAGGCTTTACAGGAACTCTGTGTACTGTTTTTGCAACATTTCTGAAAATCTGGCATTATTTCAAAATAAAAGTTAAAAAATAATAAATAAATAGGTTTTCTCTTGTAACTAAGCTAATTTTTATCTTCTATGCTTCAAAAACTCAACTGCTAATCAAAAAAGGGGGCATTTATTCATATTAGTGGTCCATTAATCTAATAATAGACCCATGGATGTTCTTATGGGTTCCGTGTTCTACTGTGGAATTCCGGAGAGGAATAGAGCATGGTGGTAAAGACTACAGACTGGATTTGGATAGAACAGATTTTAAATCTTAGTCCTGCCCTGTCCCACCTATGTGAACCTCACTTTCCATATTTGAAAAATAGGGATACATAATAGTATCATAGGATTTTGGTGGGATTGAAAGTGTTAATGCCCACCAAGATGGTAACACAATGCTAGGTATAGGTCCCAGCTTTTGAACTATAATTGAATTTAAATAAAAGGGTGAGAAAAGAGTTTCAGGGAGAGTTACTACATTTCATGAGAATGACTACTTGGGTTGATATTTCGCCAGCTTAAATGGACATGTTTACTCCAAAGCTACTTAAAGCATGCTCACTACTAATACGGTAGGGAAAGAATGTCATTCACACAAATTCCCTGGGGATATTTTGAAATAATAAGTGAACTGCAGCTAAAAGTTAGCTATAGAGGAGATCTCAGCTGTCACCACAGCCTCAGACGTTGGCTAGGCACTGTCCCTAGAAGAAAGGGGAAGAAAGAGTCTGCTCAGAGCTTCGGGGCCTGTGACAGAGAGCAGGGAAGAAACCATGATTGCTCCCATGGTCCAGCAAAGCCTGCCCTGAGTAGGCGGACAAGGCTTTTAAGAACTTGGAAAGGCTCTTCAAAGAACAATTAAAAACAACCTCCCATGGTGGGAGGTGAATCTGGCCAGGGAGCTCCTGCTTTCTTTCCCCAGGGTAGAATTCCCAGGCTTCTGGATCCTGGTGGAGAGCCTTTGGCAGTGGACACCAAAGTATGTTCCCTTTTCACTTTCCCGGGGCCCTGAGTGGTGGTTTTGAGGACACAGGGTGAAGAACATCTGGCTCTCCTGAAGCTGAAAGAGATTTGAAGTCAGCAGGTGGGGGTTGGAGGTTTATGAAAATAGTAGGGTGAAGTTCATTTTGTGGACAACTCTTGGCTACGGGTGTTATTTATTTCAAATTTTATACTGCTGAGCTCCTGTGGGCTTATTACAGATCAATTCATAAACAAACACACACTAAGTTGTGTCCTGGGGATAAATGATGAGTTTATGTGACTTTGGGGTTGAGTGTTAGAGGTAAGAGGGGAGCCACAGCTGAGGACTCAGGGTAATAAACTGAAATTCCAGACTACACCCCTATTTGGGCAAAAGACTGCAGAAGAAAAGTCCATGAACTATATATAAGTTTTAAGACCCTGAATTAATATCTTTAGCATTTCTAAAAGGCATTACTGTGAATTAAAGGCAAAACATAATCCCACAGAGCATCTTGCTCTCTTTTTAAGAGTGTGAATGAAAAGATATTCTGGAAAACCGTAATGCTCTATAAAATTAATGTGTGTTTACTATTTCTAATGATAATCATACAAAATCATCATTTGTTAAATCACCTATGAGTGCCTACCTGTGTACACAAACAATATGCAAGCCAAGATTTTAAATAAGTTATGGTAAATATTTTTTGATGATTTCACGGTTTTCCTAGGAAAGCTTCTTTCAATGTAATGAGCATTGAGCAACACCCTTCCCGATCCATAATAGATCCCTTTATGGCAATTCTGTGTGCACAAACTGTTATCTTTCTGCATTTCAAGTGGTGGAAACTCACTGACTAAAAGGATGACTAATCATGAGAAGTTTACGTATGGCAGCCCTGTCTGAGCAGAGCAGTAACAAGCGAGGCGTCACAGTTTCAGATTATGCATGAAACAAAATGATGTTCATTTCTCATAATGAGGTGAATCTCAGTAAGATCCTGGGAAGAGAAATTGTCATCAAAGAGAAAGAATCATAGCCATTCCATGAGATCATTGAGCCTACAACTCTTGAAGTGTCTTTTTGTAACACAAAATGTCACAGGTGGGCAAAGATATATTTTAAAGAAAAGAATGAGTGGAAAATGAAGGAAAAAATCATATTGGAGATGGAAAGAATCAGGCAGGAGAAGATGGAGATTAAAATTGAGAGGAAAAAATGGATACCCATGGGAAGACACAGAACTCCTCTACCACCTCACTCCCCATCCAAGTATAGTGCTTTGCTTTTATTTTATTTTATTTTGCTTGGGTTTTATTATATATTTGTTTGCTTTAGAGACAGGGTCTTACTCTGTTGCCCAGGCTGGAGTACAGTGGCATGATCATAGCTCACTGCAGCCTCAAACTCTTGGTCTTAAATGATTCTTCTGCCTCAGTCTTCTGGGTAACTGGGACAACAGGTATACAACACTACATCTGGCTGCTGTAGTGCTTATGGCATAAGCTACCACCCAGTGTCATTCCACCCCTCACCCTCAGGAGAGGTTTCTTATCACACAGAATGGTCAGAAGCTCTAGAATCTAGGTAGAGCACAACCCCAAGATTTTTCTGTAATAGCTCAAGATCAGGGAAGGATGACTCTATGAAACTGATTCCAAATAAACAGCAATTGGATGACTTAGTTATCAGTAAAGTAACTCATAGTGGGTAATAGTTTGCAACTGAACTGATGGGGGATCAGCATGTTTCTCAAGTCCAGTCAATAGAACCTCTTCTTGTATTGTGACATGTTCACCAAGGATAATAGTGATTTGGGTAACAAATAAAATAGTAACAGTTCAGAATTTATTAGTGTAATTTATTAGTGTTTATTCAGCTAGTCCATGGGAAAAGAGAAACTCTGTCTGACAAAAAGTTATTCCAAACACTGTAAGGGTGAACTTGGTACTTGGGACAAAGCCTCTATCTATGTATTAATCAATCATCTTCCCATCCTGTATATCAATGGTATTCAATTTCCTCTTGCCACTACAAATTTGTGGGCTTCCACATCAATACAGTGATGCCTGACAATTTTTTTTCTTGCCCTTCTGGTTCGTCACCAGAGTTCATTGCTCTCACTACCTTTGTTAAATTTATTACTCTCATTGCTACTGCTCTTGAGCCACCCAGCCTCTCTGTTTAAGAGCACTCTTCTAATTCCTCAGCCCACCATGTTAGTCCTCAGTCTTCAATACCCGTTTTATTTGAGTTCTCTGAGGTAGTTAATAAAACTGTTTCTGAAAAGCCCCTCATCATTTGGGTCTAGAAGACCACTCTCTGTGTTTCTCCCTTTCCCTCTCTGGCATTCCAATTTTTGGTGTGGACCTCACTTTCCCACCCTCCTTCCTCTCATTGTTACTGTTTTCCAGGGCCTTGTCCTGGTCCCCTTTCCTTAGCACACACTCACTGAGAAATCTCATATGTTCCCCCATTTTACCCACTTAAGTGCTCAGCCCCCCCAAATGCACACCTTCCAATAGCTTCTTCTCCATCATTGCAGACCAAAGTAAGGAAAACTCAACATGGCTGAAAACACACCCAACTTTTCCTTTCAAACATGCTCCTACCATCTTTCTTCGCCAGGGCCAAGTGTGAGTTCCTTACTCATTTCATCTTCCATGTTCAGATCTTTGCCTACTTAATATTTCCCAAATCTATTTTCTCAGTTCCCTCCTCAGTCCTTTGCCTCAGTTCAGATCCTACTGACCTTTTCATTTTGGATAATTTTAATAGTTTCCCAACTGATTTTTTCAGCTCCATTCTTGCATACCGCTAATTGATTATCTGCACTTCAGCCAGAGTGATTGCTTTAAAATTCAAATCTAATTAAATTACTTCTCTACTTAAAACCCATTAGTGGCTTCTCATTGCTTAATGGCCCTCAGAATACTCTTAGCATGATGTCCCAGGCCGAGTGGAGCTACTCTCTGCCTGATCCCAACCTCTCTTCTTTCTACTGCCATTGTCTATGGTCCCACTGTAGCCCAGCACAAAAGCAGTGACCTGAACCACTCAAGTCAAAGGTCCCACAAGCTTTTATCATGTCTGGAGAGATAGTCTCAAATGGCTGAGATTAATTAGGTTTGATATTGTGCCAGCTTCCCTCCACATACACTTCAGTTGTGTTGAATTTTATCATTATTGGATGTTTGGATAGCCTTGTTCTTTTCTCCACCGGCTGCTGAGGACCCACGTGTTGATCTCACATTCTATCTGATATTTGCTGCCATTGAGTAAAGAAGTCTGCTTCATGTTCTAACAAAGAAATGGAAACATTTAACATCACATTGCCAGGATCTGTGGATCTCTAGCAATAGCATATGTCATTCATTTCAGCCTTCGATAGTCCAATAATTACAGAAAACTCCCACCCCTACTCTTTCTCAGGGTTCATAGCTCTGCCAAGTTTGTAGCTCATCCGGATACTGGCAGCTACATTGTGAGCTGTGGAAAAAAAAAAAAAGGATCTTCTCATCTTCAGTTAGAAGCTTTACAAAAAACAGATCATTTAAACAAGTGTGATGAGAGAGAGGCAGGAAAACAGGATTCTATTACCAGCTTTTCCAGGCACAAGGGATCTGACTGGGGACAAGTTCCTAGACCTTTCTGGGACTCAGTTTCCTCATTTGTTAAACAAAAGCCTTTGGTAATGTTTAAAATGACTTCTAGCACCAAACAAGACAAAACAAATAAAAGATTTCCTGCCCAACTAAGTAATAATAGAATGTTTGCTTCAGCAGGAGGGGAAACAAAAATCGGCTTTGGTATTTTTAAAAATTAAAGTGATCTTTCCTTTCAGACCTTCATTGTCTACATATCCATTTTAATGTACTTACTGAAAAACAGAGGGCACTTTTCTTTTCTCACCAACTGACACTGTTAGTCACATGATTTCACAAATGCGGACCCTATAGAGTCTGCAGTGAAAGTCGTCAGCTTGCTTACAAAGGAAAAGCAGCTTTCCATCTGGATGAGAAATATCCTAGAGTATTTACTACCCTGAAGTTAGTAGGCAAAGATGAATGTGAGAGTTGGTTTATGGCTGACTCTGATCAACAAGGAGTCAGGACCATCACGAGAGGGGAAAGAAGAGTTTGTACCAAAGGTGACCTAGGATGGTGCCTCTGGCTCAAAGGAGTACGGTGCAGGCCCCATATACCAAAGATGGTGGGTTCAAACTTGGCCCCAGCCAAAAACTGCAAAAAAAATAAAAAAGTGACCTAAAGGAGTGCTTTTGTTTGGAGAAAGCTTCTCTATCCTCCATCTTTCACCACTTCTGCAGAAGAAGGCAGGATTCTTCTCTTTCCTTTCAGACCTATAACAAATGTGTAATTTTTGAACTAGAACCAAAGAGAAACCATACACAGCACTTCAGCTTTTTCCAAACTGGAAATCATGACATGCTCTGGGTGACTGTGTCTTCTGATTAAAACACAAATTATAAATCAATAATGAAAATGTATCTGGAAAAAACCCCACACATTTGGAAATGGACACACCAAACATAAATATAAGTGTACATCTGTGTATATATATAGTCATGTTGTAAATTAGAAAATACTCAGAATTAAAATATTTTTAAAAACCACATATCAAAATTTGTAGGTATGAACCAAAGAAATCACAAAAGTTTTTGCTTTAAATTCTATTGTAAAATGAAAATTAACAAATTACATGGCCCATGCAAGAAGTTAGAAAAATTAAATCTGGAAAAAAAAAGGGAAAAAGAAGAAGAGAAGAAATGAAAGAACAGAAATTGCTAAAAAAATATTTAATACCTTACACAGAAAGACCAACTCAAAGGCTTATTTTTTGAAATGCTAATAAAATAGACAAATCTTCAGGGAGATTTAAAAAAAATAGAGAAGAAACAACAAACAATATTAAAAGTAAAAAAGTGGCATATCTGCATATGCAGCCTAGATAAAAAAATAATAGGAAAATACTATCAATAATTTTGTGCTCATAAACCTGCATACTTGAGTGAATAGACAATTTCCTGGATAAAACATGCTTATCAAAACTGGCTCATGAAAAACATAACACACCTGAATAATAAGCTCTTAGCAGACATAAGAACACCCAGAATTGCCCAGACTATCTACCAAATATTCATGAATCTGATCATCTCCAGCATGGCCAACTGTTCCAGGAAACACTAAAAGAAAACTCCCTAACCCTTTGTTATGAGTTCATGTGGAACTTGATCCCCAAATCAGGAAAGTATAATACAAGAAAGGAGAAGTATATCTCAAAGAAAGGAAAATACTTCTTTGTCCTTCTTGTACACGCAAGCCTTTTTTATGTAGAGTAATCCAAACCCAGCAATACATTTATTTAAATATACCTTACACATTACAGATTAAAAGAAAAAAAATTATGATTACTTTCATAGATGCAGAAAAAAGAGATAAAGTTTAATAATGTCTTTTTTGCTAAGTAACCTTAGCAAACTAGGAATAAGAGTGATTTCCTCATTCGGATAATGAGTCTTTTAAAGAACCCAGAACAAACATCACATATTACAGGAGAAATTAAAAGCAGTCCCTTAAAATATGAAAATATAGGGGGAAAAATGCCCATTATCATCACTTAAACTGGAGTCTCATCCAGCACAAGGAGACCAAAATAGAGGAAAAGAAAGAAAGAAAAATTTTATAAAAGAGAAAAAAATCTGTTATTATTATTGATGATATGACTATACACAGGAGAATGCAGGAGAATCTACAGAAAACTAGAACAAATACAGGCGTTTAGAAAGGTTGTGGGATAAATGATAATTATTCAAAAATAATAATTCACCTTTACTTTATCCAAAAATGGAAAATTTTTAACATATACTATTAACAACAACAAAAACATAAGATACTGAGGAATAAATCTAACAACGATGTACAAGACCTTTTAGAAATAATCATAAAATTATTGAAAAGTCTGAAAGGCATTCTCACTAAATGGAGACTGTGTCCAGAGATAGCAAGAATCAGGATTAAAAATGATACCAGTTCTCTCATAATGCAGTCATATCATTATGCAAAGCCTGACCCATGACATGATTCATTACCTTACAAACAACATGCCAAACACATCCTTCATTCTCTTTCATATTTAAAGTAGAATTAATAGAAGCCAAAGCAAATTGTGTTCCTTCTTAAGTAGTTGCTAAAAAATGGACAGCACATTTTGTTCCTAACCCAATGACCCCGCAGGTAATACCATTTCACAAACACTGATACAATATAATGTAGAACCTGAAGATAATTTGCAACACTCTTTTTTTTTTTTTTTTTTTTTTTTTGAGACAGAGTCTTACTCACTTTGTCACTCTTGGCATCACAGCTCACAGCAATCTCCAACTCTTGGGCTTAGGTGATTCTCTTACCTCAGCCTCCCAAGTAGCAGGGACTACGGGGGGCCTGCCACAACGCCCGACTATTTTTTTTTTTGCAGTTTTTAGCCGGGGCTGGGTTTGAACCCACCACCTCCAGCATCTGGGGCCTGGAGCCCTACTCCTTTGAGCCACAGGCACCACCCAATTTGCAAACTCTTTAGGCAGTTTTTACTGGGTGATTTTTATTTGGCAGGGCAGTCTTGGTGTTCAAACAGGATCATAAAATACCCTTTGTGTTCACTCATTCTCCCACTCTGGCCTGCTGAGTGTTCTCTCTGCCTCTGCTCTCAACAGCCCCCCTCTGTGTGGGCCTAGATTTCTACCTGGAAAGGAGCCGAGGAGCTCCTAGTTAAGTATGATACCCCTTAGCCTCAACCCCATTAGCCTAGAGATCCCGTCCCATTCCTAAAGCTTCTCAAATGAGGCAGTGGCTCAAGGCTCAGATAGCAGTAGGGCATAGACAGGTTTCCTGGACCACTGGGGCAATTGAGCTTTTCTGTGGGCTCACAGACATAGCTGAAAGGCAGTGCCTTGGCTCAGGAATGGGACTTGTCCCCTGGTTAGGCAGCCTTATGACAAGTGCTGTCCATTGGTTATGGCAACAACAGACATTTAATCTCAGAATCCAACACCAAATGGAGAATGTTGTGAACACTTTACTCTGCCTCTCACATTGAAGACTCTGTCTTCAACTTCTAAACATTGTTCTTTCATCTTTTTTTTTTCCATCTACATCCCTTTCCCCTCTCATTCTCATCTGTATGGTATCTTTCCTATCATTTTCACTCTAATTCATGATTCTCTTTTTTTCTCTCACTTCTCTCTTCTTTTTATCCCTATTTACCCTTTACCTCTCCCACTCTATTTCCCCCCGGTTCTGGATGGATACACTGCCACGCCTCCACCAACTTCCCTAGGTTCTCCTCCTTCCTGACACATTGCTCTATCCCATAGAATGCTAGCTCCTCTATCATTCACCCTTCTAAAACTTCTTCTAAAAACCTCATGGTAACATATAGGCTATCATTTTAACAAGAAGAAATAGCAATACTTCCAGGGCAAGAAATGCACATTAATAGAAGAGAAACAGCATCCAGATGAAGAGTCTGTGCTCCATTTACCTCCAAGCCTCCTCCTCTCTTGGAAAACATGTTTCTTTATTTTCTTTTTTGCGTAGGCAGATAACATTTCAGAAAATGCCCTAGAGATTATTTATCTTGAGTTAGCACAATTCAGATATTTTTGTTATGCTTTTTATTTTATGGTTAAATATTGTCTTATTTAAATTCTCACCAGAGCTCTATATCTAATTTATTTTTTCAAAAAAAAAAAAAAACTATCACACAAAAAACTGGATACTCACATATGCTTATGAAAATTGTAATTACTTGTTTGTGCCCCAAGAAATTAAAGGCCAATGATAAATCTGTTGAATTCAGAGGTAAATATGTCCTGTCTGATTGATTTGGAGAACCATTTTCATCTTTGTATCCTTAGTACCTAACATAGTTCTTAGTGTCTAAGGGAATTTTAGTAAGTGCTTTTTGAAACAAATATTGGTTTTCATCCAGTGGATACTACTGGGATCCCTAAACACATAGCCTGAAGGGCTTCATATTTCCACTCCTACAACAAAAAAACAAAATTTGCATGTAAAAGATTAACATGACTGAATTATTATTTCTTGGCACTTAAAAGCTACTTGGTAGATTTTTTTGGTGAATTGTTTATTCATCATAAAAACTCTATAAAAAAGGATTGTTATAAATTTAATGATGGAAATTTACTGATGGAAACCCCAGGAAGAAAAATGTACACTGATCCTCATAAAAGGTAGTTTCTCCTCAAGTTTAAAGGGGAAAGGTCTATTGTGACATATAGTACAAATGTAGCTTTTTAAAGAAATGACACGAATGGATAATGTGAACAGAAAATGACCTCAAGAAGTCTTAGGGTCTTGTAGTTTTCTTGAGTACTGAGCTGTCCTCCATTGTTCCTCTAGACACATGGATACACGGCAACTTAACAGCAAAGCCCAGTGCTGGACACTGGCAGACACTGTTACCTTATGATGGGAGCTCCAACAAAGCAGAAACACGCAAAAAGTTACTTTTTTAAAATTGATATTTCAAAAATAATTTTAAAATAGACATCCCAGAGGTCAGAAAGCTTAGGTTACCTTTTTCTTTTATAGTTTAGAAATTTTAGAAAATTTTGAATTATATATAGCAGGGTTTGAGGGAGCTACAGTAGGTGATGAGGTCAGGTTTCTAAAAGGCCAACCTAGGCAGAATCCAGTTGTAAAAGCTGGTGACCTGTTTGACTTTCCTCTGAAGTTTTTATGAAAATTTTTGAACAGAAAATCATACACATGAATAGGCCAGGTACCCATTAAAAGAACTATCAAAACAGTGAAAAATATTCATCTAAGTTACATTGAACACTATACATAATTATTACAGTACAATTAGAAGTATTAAACTTAGATAATGTGAAACATTGATGGATTTCAAAACTAACCTTGCCCATCATTATGCTCAGGACCACTTCTGCCCCTTGGCACTCTCTCCCTCCTCTTTTTGTCATGGCTGGAAGCAGTGGCTCACACCTATAATCCTAGCACTTTGGAAGGCTGACATGAGAGGATTACTTGAGGCCAGGAGCTCAAGACCAGCCTGGATAATAGTAAGACACCCCATCTCTACAAAAAAAAAAAAAAAATTATCATTACACTTTTTTAAAAAATTCAGATTAATATAAACATACATATGATTAGGTTATATTGTTTGTGTTTGTTAGGTAAAGTCCAAGTTGTACTTGAGCCCTTGACCTTGACCTTGAAGAGCCCTTGAGTTCTATTCTCTCCAACCCACCATTATCAGGTTGAGGCTAGACATATAGTAGCCAGGGCCAATCCTGGGTTTCTCACTGGAGCAGGGCAGGCAGGTGGAAGAAAGCAGCAGAGAGTTGGGAAAGCCAATGGACTTAGGTGTCAGATAGACCTCATGTTGAGCTCTGGTTCTTGTACTTACTAGCTGTGTATTCCTGAGCACGTTTTTCACAGTCCCTGATTTTAGAATAGAGACAATAATACCAGTCTCTTAGAATTACTTGGAAAATATGTGAAAGCTGATATAGCACAACAAACAGGTATTGGATAAATGGTAGCTGCTGCCATGGTCATCACAGCTCAGTCACCTATACAAGAAATCATTTGTTGTGCACACACTATTGTGCATTAGTTGCAGACACGGGCTGCAGACTGCTTCTGATGTGGTATGAAACCTGAAAATGAGGGAAAGATATGGAATGTAATAGGAAGTTGCTTTGGGTTCATGAGAGCCAAATATTCCTGCTTATACAGGAGGAATTATCCAAAATCAGAGAGTCTATAAAGTTGATGAACCTAACACCAGGCAATGTTGAAATAGGTATTTCCATTTCATGCATAGTCTCTCTCTTTCAAACTTCTCCTCTCATGGGTGAGTAAGCTCCAGTCATTTCAGTGCTGAAGCCAGGCTTGGACTAGATTTGCTCAGATCTCAGCTGCCAACAAGATGGACTGGGTCAGGAGGGAAAGCAAAGTAATTCCTGTCCTTTCCTTACAGCAGAGAGAAGTCTACACATTTTATTTTCTGCTCCTTTCATTATGTGATAACTTTATTGAAAGAGAACAATCCAGGTGAAATCAAGAGACATATTCCTACCTCTAATACAGCCCCAAATCCAACCCACTAGAGGTTTTTACTAAGGTCTATAATCCAGTTCTACGGGAAAACACAGACTGTGTCAACTTGCTTTACAATTTTCTCCATGATTCCCTTAGCCACCAGCTGAGGAAATGAAAGTTTCCCAGGGATGATAGGAGGCTTTAATTTTCCTGTAAGAAACCTGGAAGCTCTAATCACCTCAGTGTGGTAGGCAGAACAATTCCCTCAAAGATACCTGTGTCCTAATTCCTAGAATCTGTGAACATGTTACCTTACATAGAAGTGATTTTGCAGATATGATTAAATGAACGGTTTTAAAATGGGGAGTTATTCTGGATTACGCAGAAGGACTCAATCCAAATGCTAGAGTCTTAAAAATGAAGAATCTTTCTTGGCTGTGATCAGAGAAAGTGCTGGGACTACTGCGGGATTAGGAGATGCTACGTGGCTGGCTTTGAAAATAAAGGAAGAGGCCATGATCCCAGGAAGGTGCAGGGCCTTTGGAAGCTAGAAAAGGCAGTTTTTTCCTAGAGCCTGGAACAGGAATGAACCTGGGTTGACACCTCAATTTTACCCCCAGTAGAGCTGTGAAGTAACACATCTGTGTTGCTTTTAACCCAATAAATTTGTGATAATTTATTTTAGCAGCAATAGAAAACCAAGGCACATGGGAATAAGAACATGAGGACTTCAGGCAAGGAGGGAGGAAGAGAAAGGGTTGGGGTGGAGCAGTAGAAAGGTAAGAAGAGTTAATCCCCTTCCTTGGTCCAGAGATGGCATAGTATAAGCACCAGGCTGCTGACTATGGACAGAAGCTGGGCATTCCAATGCTCACTTTCAGTAATGCATGGTGCTTTATTCTGGGCCAAATCTCCTCTAAAGCTATCTCTTGTTATTGTAAACCAGCACTGCTGCCCATTACCTTCCCAGGACTTCTCATGAGGTGTCACATTTGGTTTCCTTTCTGGAATACTTTACTTCACATTAGACTATAAATTTTCCTGTTTCCCAGTAGCTCTGGAATAAAGAAAAAAAACTGTATGAATCTATTCATCATTGTATTTTTGGGGAGGGGTTCGTTTTTAGGAACAGGGTCTTGCTATGTTGCCCAGCCTAGTCTCAAATTCCTGGGCTCAAATGAATCCTCTTCAGTTTCCCTGGTCCTTGGGACTACAAGCATGTGCCACCCACATGCCATCACTGTCTTTCTAATGTTCATTTACCAAATAGGGGCACTTCCCGTCTGTCTTCGGAGTATGTTGTTCACTCTGGGTTTCTACCATCCACTTAGCACACACAGACTATAGCGGTATTCTGAGGGAGAATGGTGTGAACAAAAAATGAAGCTTGCCTGTCAGTGTTTTATGGTCAAGGAATTGATTTATTTATAGCAGCTTTCTCATTTAGTAAAGCTCACTTTGCTTTGAACCTCGTTTTCTGTATGTATACCATTGAGAGTTAACTTTTAATGTGCTCACAAAAACAATCTTGAGGATAAAAACCCTAAGACAGTCATCACACTTGGGTAAGAAAATAACTGGCTTTATTCAGGGAATCAACTTGATATACAAAGTCCTCGAAAATTACCAGGAAATTAATCCTAAGGGGAGCCAAAGGCAAACAGATTAGACCAGCCAAAGGTCATATATAAAAAGGCCGGGTGGAGTTGCACAAAAAATCTAGGACTCATGACTTTTCAGTTTAGAGGTTTTCGGTTTTCGGTTTTGTTCTTGTTTTTCTTAAAGCATCTTCTTTCCCCAGCAGGCCCATCTGAAAGTGGGTGGGACCCAGTCAAATCCTGTTTTCTTTTTTTTTTTCCTTCAATAACTCTCTCTGCTACCAACTCCTCCAAAAAATATGCATATATTGGTGAAATCAGGTACAAAGTTCTGTGAACCTCAGTTCTTCTAAGTACCAGGGGGCTAGGGGAAGAGATGGATTGGGGGGGAAGGGGTCCTCCTCATATTCTGCCTCCCCCAGCCACGGGGGGCTCATGTGCCAGAAGGCTTTTCACAGAACTGCGCAGGTGGCCCATCCTGGTCCCTCAAGAGATGCCCAAGACAGTCAGACCCACCCATACGAATACAGCTGATTGCCCTTCTCTCTCTCCTCTCTCCATTTCCTCTCTGTCCTCCTATTGGAGTCTCACATTTGCCCTCGGATGGTGGTTTTGGTGTCTCCCCTCATTCAGCTCTTGGCCTTCCTCGGTTCTAACATCCAGAAACTGATCCTGGCCTTGCTGCACGACTCCACCTCTTGCTTCCTACCCAGGCCTTGATATCCATCCCTGGCTTCTCAGCCAAGGAGCAGCCTGCTCCAAGTTTTAGTCTCATTAACTCAGTATGTGACAGGCTCCCTGTGATAGGAACGTCTCTCTGTTTTCTTATTTTTCTTTGTTTTTCCACCTCCTATGATAATCAGTGGGTGAGGTCCTTATGAGAGAATTCTCTTTTCTTTCCTTTCTAAAATGTTTTCTCCTTAGAAACGGAAAATAGAAAGGTGGTGCCCAAAGACTGGAGGGAGGGGAGTTGTTGTTTAGAAGATAGAATTTCAAATTTGCCAGATTTGGAGAACTAGAGTTGAATAATGCAGTGTTCCACTGACCACCCCTGCCCCTCACGCCCATGCAGTCAAACATCCACATTAACTTTTGACTCCCCCCAACTGTACCTTAGCCTACTGTGGACTGGAAGGCTTACTGATAACATGCAGTCGAGTAACACGTAATTTATATGTTATGTGCATTATAAACTGTATTCATACAATAAAGTAGCTAGAGAAAAGAAGAGGTCCTTAAGAAAATCACAAGGAAAATATATTTACTATTCATGAGGCGAAAGTGGATCATCATATAGGTCTTCATTTTTGTCATTTTCATGTTGAGTAGACTGAGTGGGGGAAGGGCTGGTCTTGCTGTCTCAAGGGGGAGAAGCAGAGGCAGAAGAGGTGGAAGTTGCAGCAGTGGGGGCAGGAGGGCAGGCACCCTCGGTGTAACTTACCCTGAAACAATGCCTCTTATAAATAAATCCACATAGTTCAAACCCATGTTGTTCCAGGGTTAACTGTATATTCATGACAGTGTGAATATACTTGACACTACTGAACTGTACACTTAACAATGGTCACATTTTGGGTGGTGCCTGTGGCTCAGTGAGTAGGGCCCTGGCCCCATATACTGAGGGAGGTGGATTCGAACACAGCCCCAGCCAAACTGCAACACCAACAAAAAAATACAAATTAAAAAAATAAATTTAAAGAAAAATGGTCACATTTTATGTTATGTGTGCTTTTCTATCAGAATCTTTTTAAAGGTAATCTAAAAAATTTCTTTCTCCTGAGCTCTTTCCTTCATGCATTTGAGCTTTGAATTGAGTGCCAAATTTAAGCAAATGCTTATTCACTTGAATTATTTTAGAAATAAAACCTACCAAATGGACCTGTCTTTGGGATTGTCCAAATCACTGTTTCTTCACAATCCTAATTCTCAAAATATGAACGTAACCATTCCGTGAATATTAGTTGTAATAGTTGACGATCAACCAAACACTGCTTAGCACTGCTAAGCACTAGCAGCAATTCAAAGATGAATTGCACGCAAACCATTGTTTGCTAAAGTTTTTAATCTTAGACAGTAATAACAATAATAGAGTGGCCATTTATCATGTTTACTCTGTGCCAGGAACTACCCTATGCATTTTGCAGACATTATGTTTTTTATTCTTGTAACTAACAAGTGAAGTAGGTAATTTTTCTCCAATTCTATAGTCTTTTAGTAGAGATGATATACACCTGCTTAGAAAGCAGAAATGTGATTTAGCTCTATTGAAAATGAAATTAATATATGTTAATATCTGTGTGCCTGGTAGAGTGCTGAAAAATCTTACATACCATATTTTATTACCATTTTACAGATAAGGAAATTGAGGCCCAGCCAGGTTAAGGGAATTGCCAAAGACCACTCAGCTAATAAGACAAAGAGATGGTATTTGAAACTAGCATCTAGCTGATTCCCAAGGAGCATGAATCTTCCTGTCACACCAGATGGTATTTCTGCGTAGCAATAATGCCAGTTGGGAAATGGTTAGGGATTTGATACGAAATAATGTCAGAGATGAGAGAAGAAGAGATTTATCCTTAGCTAAAGTTGAAAAGTAATCTAAGAAGGAGGAATGACATAAGGTAAAAAGGAAAATAAGGAATGCATAGTTTGTGTACAGTAGATGTGAAGTACACTTGGCTGGAGCCTCCACGCAAGAACTGGAGCAATAGGCAATCAGCCTGGAAAGCCACAAAAACTCTGGGCCTGTATAGCCTGGATGTTAATCCGAAGGGTTTGCTCTTTTTTTTTTTTTTTTTTTGAGACGGAGCCTCAAGCTATCCCCCTGGGTAGAGTGCCATGGCATCACAGCTCATAGCAACCTCCAACTCCTGGGCTCAGGCGAGTCTCCTGCCTCCGCCTCCCAAGTAGCTGGGACCAC